>JAUCMS010000079.1:9140911-9155736 GCA_032357445.1 Enteromius radiatus | reverse complement strand
ATGTCCAGTTTTTTTTCTTATGTGGCAAGTAGCCGTATAATAAGCGGGATAATAGACGTGTAGCCGGTAGTTATCGCTTATTTTGCGTCTATTATCCCTTACTTAATAATTGAATTTAAGAATTCAATTATTACAATATAACAATTCCAACACCAGCGTTAGGACTATTTATCCTTGCTCTCTATCTCTCTCTCGCCCATTCTCTCTTCTGACCCATGGTGGCTCTAATAAATGCAAATAGGATTCCTGTATGATGTGATCTGGATGACAATGTTGTTTGAGGTCTAATTCAGGCACTTATTTGTGTGCAAACACAGAGCAGCCTCTTCCGAACAAAAAAAACAAAACAAATATGGCTAAGCCACGTACAGCCACAGATGGAAGGAGTCTCAAAATATACACCAGCGAACGCAGGACATGACACCCAGGTGCAAGCTAAATGAAGTGCATTAAATTAGTGCACAAACACAAGGGCATTAATGCCAGGAAAGGACATAGATTTTCACAATGAACCTTTAAATTCTTAATATAGTGAAGGTATTTGAGAAGCAGGTAGGGCCACGGTTTGTGTCCTCTGTGAGTGGAAAGCTTATGGAATAGCTGTGATTATCCAAACATACTTTTATTTATGGTTTGGTTTACTGCCAGTTTGATTATTTGTGTGCGCGAGGCCAAAGCCAGATTTTTTTTCCCAATCCCCCTCAAATGCCATCACTCGCATATTGGCACCTGTGTCAAAGGCGGAAAGAACAATTCGAACTGTCTGTTTATTCCCTGCACCTGTGCTATGTATACTCCTACCTCGTGTGAGGCACGCGGCCACCTGGCTCTGGGTCAACAGCCAGAAGATATTCATCTGTAAACAGGATTGGGAGAGAATGTAATTTCAGGCCAATAATGCTTCCATATGCTCCCCTGCGAACGCTTTCTCTAGTTTCATTAAATTTCGATGAAGTATCATTTCTCAGAAAATAAATTCACCCCCTGTCCTTCTGTAAGTGCAAGGCTATAAGCATGATTGCGTTTTTCCCAGAGAGAAAGAAAGTCTGGGAATTCTGGATGCTGTTCGCATTAGACATCATTGTCTCTGCATACTTCCCTATGGGAACTGTTTAATTAAAATCTCTCTCGTGCTTGCTCATTCTTTTCTGTGGCTAGCAGAATGGGTACTAGTCTTGGAGTCTGATAATAGTGTTCTCTGATAGAGTGGTCGTGGTTTGCTGTGCATGTCTTCGGTGAGCGCTTATGATTAAATGTCTGACATGCAGAACAAGGAGAAAAGTGAATAAATAAATAATCGGATGATTCTGAGATGTGCTGACACAAGCCCGCTCTGTGTCTTGTCCTGCCGTTCAAACAGAGGGCCTAAATTAAGATTTATTAAAGTGCCAAAGTATAACACAACACAAGAGAACAGAGGCAGCTAGTTTGAGGACGCAGATCAGAATATCAGAGAGTTGTGTGAACATCGAGTTAAGAGCATGTCTTTTTATAAATTTACAGTTTTGGTTACACACAACTATCATTAGGATTGTGGGGTTGGGATTCATATCATGCAGTATACAATATGATTGCATCTCACAAAAATGTGGAAAATGTGAAATCAAATTAAAAATTATTTTTAGATATATATATATATATATATATATATTTATTTATTTTTTTATTTTTTATTTTTTTTAAATATATATTTTAAAAAGCTCAAAGTATATACAATCCTTTATACATTTTATATTTTATTCTATAAATATTCAAAATAGAGCAATGATAATTAAATAAAATTAAATTTTGATTTTAATTTTGATTTTGATTTAAATTTTAATTTTAATTTTAATTTTGATTTAGTGGACCTATATACTAGGCATGATATTATACATTTTTTATATATATATATATATATACATTAAACACATTTTTGATTTACCATTGTTTTTTACAATATCAGTCAAATTTTCAATAAGATCCACTGGGATGGACTTGATGCTGAAATATTTCCAACAATTTTGCATTGGGTTCAGCTGACCTTGCAAATTCCCTCAAAATAAAAAGGTGAGCTTTGCTTAATACATTGCTATGCTATATTGAGAATAGATCAGTTTTCTAATGTGACTGCACCATTGACGTATGAAAACACTGAGTAACTCTACATCCACAAGATTGGGCCAGCTTTTTTTTCCCCGCAAAATATAGGCCCGATCCACCAAACTAACAATCAGCCCCGAATGCTAATTCCTACTAAAACGTGGCATTTCAGAACATCTTTCTCTGAAAGACTGAAAATAAGTGGTGAGGATGCAGCGTCCATCTGGACCAGAGACAAAATCAATAACATCTGAAAAAGAAATCAATCTCAGGAAAGTGTGTCAGTGATATAGTGCTTCCACACAGCCCCAGCATCTGACAGCTCACCCATTCTCCCATCCCTCAGACCTCACTGTCCTGCCAGAATAAAGTTCATGTTTTCACTGACTTCAGTTCACACAGCTGCACTTATGCAAACAGATGGCGAGGTCTACACGGTCCTCATAAACAGAGGGATGCTTTCCACACGGGAGGGAGATTTTACATACACCGATTTGAATAAATGCATCTTCTGCTTCAAATGACTCTGTCAGAACTTTGATGAATGACAGACTGACGATGGCGGTAATTACATGGTCTCTCACTGCATGCTAGATTTCCATCATCCTCCTATATACATAAATTCATGTTAATGATCTTCACCTATAATCTTTTATGTAAATCGAGAAAACTAAATGGCTAAATCTTATGCATGTTCCTCAAAATCAAAGCATCTGTCAGCCCATTATCATTATACATATTCATAAATTTTAAACTAAGCAAGAAAAAACTCCAAGCTTTAGGATAGAAACGAAAAAATAACTCTCCAAACATGACACTGACCCCTTCTTCACAGCATCATTTCCTCATAATTGTGTTTTTTGATTTCGAAAATTGAATTGGGTCTTCAAGAGGCAATCATCTTTGCTTTTGACGTGTTCATTCAACACGATGTGCTGATCTGCCAATCATTTCACGCAACTGCAAGAACATCAGGGCAATAACCACTGTATTGTGGTATTTTTCAGAAAATGTGTCCCCCCAGGGGTTGTTTCACAGTTTTGTGGGGTGATGAATGTTTGATATGAATATCTTATCTTTCATACGAGTATGTGCGATCACATTAGAGGCGAACAGCTGGTGTGTGGAGGCTGCCAGTAGGGCTCTTTGGTAATGAGTCTACTCAGGTGGCAAGACAACATTTCAACCTGTAATGTTTCTCAGTATGCTGCTCCTTTAAGACACAATTAAATTAGCCTGCTTCAAAATTAGGCCAGGGAGAGTGAATTATAATGTAGACTGATTTTTTATTTTTTTTTTGCTTGTTAGTTCGGAAACTAACTGTACTCATCCAGCCAAGTTTTGATACCATGAAAGGAACCTTTAGGAGATTAAAAAAACAGAGATACACTCATACACTCGAATATAGGCAATTAGAGTCTAACTAATGCAAATAAAAAGTTGTAACAAGTATAATCAGATAAGGGAACACACACAATGCATGCATATACGGGATACCTTTATAATTGCGTAATCATAGCATAAAATAGAGAAAATGTCTTTATGTGTGTGCGTGATGTGTATGAAAGTGTGGAGCCAGATCACTGGTCTGGTCCGGCCATTGGTGGCCAGCACAGAGGTCTCCTGGAGGTCACCATTGACAATTAAGCATCCATATAAATGTAGAATGTGGGCTAAATGTTAAAGGCTAAAGGGGTCTCTTAAAGACATACAGTCCAAACGATCATCTGTGATTTTCAGCAGATGCTACAACAGCTTAGATTTTCAAAAATTCTTAAATCACGAAGGATTCTCATGGCAAGTAAAAATTACAGTCTTGTTTTCAGGAAAACAAATAAGCACGAATTTTACTTGAAATATGCTAAAAAAGTCAAAATTACAGTTTTTGAGTAGAAAAGGCTAAATAATCTGCCAATGGGGTAAGCAAAATGATCTTGTGTTCTGTTTGAAATAAGATTATTTTGCTTACCCCATTGGCAGATTATTTAGCCTTTTCTATTTAAAAACTGTATTTTGACTTGTTTTTTCTGAAAATAAGACTGTAATGTCTAGAAAATCCTTCTTAATTTAAGAATTTATGGCTGGAAACAATAAATTTTTTACAGTATATCTTTGTCTTATGTAACCATAACAGCATCTTTTTAGTTTTTTTTGTGTGTGTGTGTATTATTTTTGTTTATGTAAAAGCAGCCAATGGAGTCTTTGACTATTACGTGGCACGCACTGCATAATAATTCTTGTGTAAACTAACAGCTCTGAAAAACCTGAGGGTGAGTAAATAACAACCCAATTTTTATTTTTGGGTGAACTAATCCTTTAAATGCCATTTCTTACAGCACGCTACATACTAAATGACTACATGGTCTCCAAAGCAACCTTAATAAACTCTAATCTTTTGCCAATTAAATAAACTTTCCTCTCATCATTTCTGCCATCCCACTTCATTGAAGATTTGATTTCACATTTCACACTCAGGGGGAAAAAAAAGAAAACGCAGTAATCTTATCAAGGATTGGGGCATAACGTGTTTAAAAATACTTTGACGATGACAAATCCTTTGCTTTGATTCTTTGGTTTTCTCTGGCACTAAAAGTCTTTGGCTATATCAATACATATTCACGTTTAAAAAATGTCCCCAAATTAATAATAATACAAATGTTCCACTAAAATTGTACATCTACAAAGATAAGGGGATAGAAATAGATATCAGCAGACGCACACACATATTCTCTTTCACGGAGCTCTCTGAGGGTTCATGGTGACTCACCTAATTAAAAGCTACAGTATCTAAATTAGAGTGTGCCACTGGAGAGAAAGAATCAAATTTCTTCCTCTTTGTGGACTGCGCACTTACACAATTATCCCTTGCTTCTACTGTACATATAACTAAGGGCATCTGGCTCTCTGAAAACCCTGAAAAAAGAAATAGAGGAAACACTGCAGAGGTCAGGAACGTTCATTATGAGGCGGCTTCAATCAATGTTACATCTAGTGAAGGGCTTTTGCTTTATTTGGATGGCTGGAACGTCTGAGAAATGAGCCAGTGTTTTCTCACTTGGATGACATTACAGTGATGGCAAAGAGAAGAGGACCAGTCCTCCAGCCTCATTTTAGCTTCTGGACTGTGTTTCCCAAAAGCATCGTAAGCCAAAGTATATCGCAAAGCTGCCTGTGCCAGTAGTTTCAACAGTCTACTTAGTCTTATGGGGCTACTGGGAAACACAGGACAGGATAGGTCACCCAAAAATGTAATTTTGAGAAAAAAATGGAAACAGCTGGTTGTGAAACCTGTAGGACAGGTTATATAGCCATTACATAATTTTAAACTCAAAATTATTTTAATTGCATTTAAATGTATACTTCATTTCAAATGTTTAAGGTTTAATTTTTTATTTTGGAAAAGTGCATTAATTTGATCAATAGTGACTGTAAAGACATTTATAATGCCACAGAAGTTTGTAAATGCTGTGCTTTATCAAAGAATCCTATATATGTATCACTGTTGCCACCAATAAATAATAAGCAGGATCTGTTTTCGGTTTTATTGTATTTTAGATCAAATAAATTCAGCCTTGGTGAGGAATAGTTCAGAATAGCTTTAATATTGCGCTTAGAATATTTCTCATGAATCATATGGAATTCTTTTTTTGAGTTTGATAATTGGTCCCCATCTTCTTGAAAACATAGTGCTTCTGCGAAATCACTACTTTTTTAAATCAACAAAATAAGAAAAAAAAATCATGATGGTTTATATTATGACAGAACTTTAATTTGTTGGGTGAAATTAAGCTATAGAGGATAAGAAAATCCATTCAGGGCTGCTGGGATCCAAAGAAAAAGCAAGATCTGTGGTTAACCTCAAAATCACTGAAGAGGTTCCATAACATTTTACCTAAACAGACGTGACATTAAAGACAGAAACAGGAAACTACACCCCCCTGTGGCTGCGACTGTCAATTTTAGTCGCTTCTTTCTAGACTTAAAGCTACTGAGCTGAAATGTGCCATTCAAACATACTTTCTTAATTTCTTTATTTAATAGTCAAATATACTTTGATTATTAGAATGTTTTTATACTGAGGTTTCTGTGCAATCTTTCTCACTGGTGCTTTAAATCATACTATCACAAACTGAATTCTACAGCCGATGCAGAACATATTTAAAATAGACATGGTTTTATTAATGCATTTCTGTGCTGTCCATTTCTCTCTCTATATGTGTGGTACAAGGTGTGAAATCAAAGTGTTTTAGACTGTAAGTGTTGTGTGTGTGGGTGGGTGGGTGGCTACAGTGGAGCTTCAATGGGTGCCGTGGGTGCCATGCACCATGCAACTAAAGAGCCAAGGCATCGGAGAATATTGTGGTATTATTATGTGCTATTATTGGGCAAAAGGGTTTTAGCTAAACAAATAAACATGTCACATACAAATCCAGGCCATTTTCCACTGATTTCCTCTTTGCTGCTATTTAAAACAAGCTTTAGGTCCACACATAGTAAAAGGGCCAAAAGCTCCCTTTAAATATTTTTTTTAATACAAAAATAGTACGTACAAAGTACATACATCATTAGTTGCCAGATTTGACAAAAACCCTCCTGAAAATAATTGTTGAAATGGCAATAAAAAAAAATATAACATCTTTATCTTTAGTCAAGATGTCAACGGAAATTTCCTGACTCACTCTTTCTTTAGATATGCGCAGTACAAAGTTACTTATTGATAGACAATCTTAATGGTTTTCTTATTCTAAAAATACAAAACGTTTTCTATTAGGAAACTGTAGTGATTATAATTGCTTGTATATAAAAGTCTGTGGTACAGCATGTCCTCATCTATACAGTGTGTGTGTGTGTGTGTGCTTTCCCATTCGTTAAGTCTGTGCCTTTCTTACTCTGTCAGTTGCCCAGTAACCGATTAAAGTCTCTTTCTCTTATATGGTGTCTCGCCGCATCTGTGTTGAGTCTCTATGTTGTCTTTCTGTACCTCAGTGTTTCTCTCTCTCCTCCTTTCCCTGGCCCTCACTTTAAAGCAAAGATTGGATTTTTATTTGGAGTGGTTAGGCCTTCCTCAATCCCTTTAATATGGACAAATGGGTCTCATTATCCTCTCTGTGGCCAATCCTGCAGACGTATAACCTAAAGAAAAAGAATCAAGACTCTTTGCCTTCCCTCTCCTTCTCTCTAGTCTCTTCCTCCCCCTTTTCATTCTCTATTCCTTTTTTTTTTTAACACTCTTTCACCGTATTCACTCGGGAACAGAGCGGAGAGAATACCGAGATGCACACTTCAATTTAGTTGGCATGAATAAACAATGGGGTTTCCATGTGCAGGATAAATTTCCCCTGGCGACACTCTCACACACACTGGCCCAGAAACACGTACTCACACACACCTGCAAAAGAAATATACTTTCACAGATCAGGTTATAAACACACGGGCGTGCACGCTGGGTAATATATTGAGTCTCAAACGTACGGGAGGATAGTCCTACCCACATTCACCCTCGTAATTCACTTTAGCGCTTACCTTAGCTAGCTCACGCACAAACGCACTCGCGTTTATACAAATTACACGCTCAGATGCGTTTACAAACGCTATTACAGTTCGTTACCGTGCGAAAAAAGGTTGCAAGGTGGGTTGCGACAACTGTAAATAAGAAGGTCAAACGAGCCTCTGAGATCCATGAGGAAACAAACTGGCGCCACGTGTCTACGTCAGTCATTTCAATTTAGCCGCTTGCATAATGAGAATTTTATCTCGGCACAAGCTCAGGGACTTGACTGAATGAGAGCAGAGTGTAATTAATGAGAGCACAGATCTTCATCACACACACACACATATTTCACAAGGTCTTAAGGGACCGTGGCTACATGTATCGTGCGACTGCATGAACATGTGGCTATCAGTCAGATTACTGTAAAAATGAGTATGATAAAGCGTATTCTTCAAAGTCTGACATGCGCAAATGCAAGTGAGAACTTCAGAAGGAAATGACTCTTTGAAGCCGTAACAATGGCACTATTCCAGACTTGTGATATATCTTCACTTAAATAGGTCTCTCAGAGGCATAAGAGGGGAAATCGTTGTAAATTGGAGTCTCAGATGCTGTGAGAGTCTTAATGGAACTTCATAATGGTGGCACTGTGAAGTGGCTCCTTTAGAAACAATAATAATAACGTTGTTTAGTGTAATACGTGAGATTGTGTTTACTCATACTTGTGTGCTTATGTTTACCCAGTGCTTTGAAGTCCCAATGGTAACCCCATCTGCTGCAAGGTCTGAGTTTTCATACATATTTGCATGTTTTTTGTAGTGAATTGGAACATGGAAACCTGGACCAGAGCATCTCTTCTGCTTTTGTTTAGGGTCTTCAATGACCTAATCAGCAACAAAGCTGCAATTTATGATTAATGAAGCAGTGCACATCACAAACGAGTCTGTCTATTATAGGCAGCAACAAAGCCTCAAAATAGATGTTATGGGTTGCTTGTGAACATTTTCCCTTTTATGTTCTTGTAAAGAAATTGTCATAGGGTGTCCACAGGTTTATCAGCAGCTGCTTAAGAGTAAAACAGAAGGATAGACACAGAAATCAAATACAGTTTTATCAGTTTCGAGCAAAAAAGTACACTTTTATAGAATTAGTGCAAATGGAGTTACCATTCCAGAGAATATACCTTCAACTGAGAACAGAAGCAGGGCCCACTGTGCACCAGCAGCCAATCAGAGCCACAGGATACCGTACCAGCAGCCAATCAGAGACCTGGCACAGCACGTATCCTGAAAGAGCACTGCCAGTGGGAGATCACACTGCAACAAAAGCTAAGCCATATCTCTCTGCTCTGTACAAAGCCTGAGCCATGGAAACACCGCAAAAACATTGTTTAAGGCTCACTGGGGAGTGATGGGCTTTTTCCTGCATGAGCTGTCCATCTTTTTTCACATCCTCTGTCTCAGTACTGTGAGCGGATCAATTGCCAGGTAAATGTTGGTTTTCAGCAGACCAATATGGGACTGCTCTAGTTCTTTGCTTTGTGCTAATTAGATCCATTTAGAGAGGAGAGTAAGATGAAAAAAGACAAGTGTTTATTGTTTTCTGCCTCTCCTGCGGGCTTCTTCCGTTAATACAAAAGTTTACGGCTCAATAAAGAACACAACCGCAGAGAAACAAGGCCTTAAAACTGCTCTAAGGAAAGAAGTGTGTTTTACTGCATTAAAGGTCACAAAGTCAGCCTCCAGGAGCCAACTTATGCTTCGCAGGAACTTTGAGAACTTTTTCTTCATGCTTAGGCTGAATTACTACCTGTCGAATTTCACTTAGACCATCAAATCATTAATTCATATCAGAAAGCTCCTAATGCAGTTCAAATGCATGCATATTTATAAGATGAGCTCCTCACATATAAAAAACAAACGTTCCGACTTTGAAGTTTAATACAAAATCAAACCATAGAAGTGTCTGTATATATTTAACACTGAAGCATGCACTTCAGGGGTCTCACTATTGTTCAACAAAGCTTAATTGACTTGATTTTTTTCTATTTTAACACATTTACATTTTTTATCTATTATGGTAAAGCTCAAAATCATCCTACAAATGCCTTTTATATAGTTCTGTTCTGCATATTTGAATAATATTTTATCAATACCTTTAAAATATGTAGAAATCATATCCTGCAGGCTAATGAAATAAATAAATAAATACGAAACAAAGTCCTAAGCAGGTACAATGTTTGCCTGCTGAGCTCTCTCAGAGAGCGAACCTATGTTTTGCACACATGCCAGTGTGTGACTGGATCAAACTGAGTGAGTTTACAAGTGTAGAAATGAGCACAAGCGTGTTTGGCTTGCAAAGTACAAGGTGACAGACAGAACTTCTTCTCTACAGGTAATTGCTTCATCTTTTACATTTCAGCCAGTCTCTGCATATCCAAGCCCCTCCAAATGTTAGTTTGCTGCGAGTGAGAGATGAGAGGAGGGCAAAATAAATAATAACCCCCATATATAGAATACATAAATCACCCCATAGATGATCTATGCAGGTGGAGCTGGGGAAGGTGGAGGTTTTCTGTAGCATACTGCAACTGCTACAGCAAACACTAGACAGGTATTTAAATCTTATGCAGCAAGCTCATTGGCTACTGATACAAAAAGAACCAATCAGCTATGCCAAGTGATGATATCATTATATCAGGCTGAGTTAGACCTATCGGATTGTGCCATCTTGGGTAACTTCTTTGCTTGTTTTTGGATCAGAAGTTGCAGTTCTATTTAAGAAAATCTGTAACAGCACCTACTACAGTATAACTGCAAAAACACGGGATGCCGACATAATTTGTCAGTGGCAGAAAGCTAGCATTGTGCAATGAATGACTTGAAAATGATATCAACAGCCAGAAAATAGTTAAAACCTTTGATTTCACTTTAGAAATCAGAATTTCCCTCTCTGTGTGATTTCTCTGAGACCCTTTTAGCTGTCCAATTTGACACATTTTGATATATCTTTTGGCATCCGAGGGTGTCTTTATGAAAAGAATTGAACTAAATTAACTGCAGAAAAACTTTTTTCTCTTTTTATTCCCCTTTTGTTCAGGCAGATGTGAGAGTGAGTGCAAAGGTAGCCATTTGGAGCTCAGAAATCAATGGTGTTCCGCGTGAGTGATGGTAGGGTTTTGCCGCAGGGTTAAATACCGCAGGCTAATGCTCACATCCTCCAGCCTCAAGCTGAGAGATGGTGGGGAGGGGAGCGCCAGAGGAAGCCCGGATCTACAAGAGATATGTGGCGTCAGGAGCTGAATGATTACAGGGCACAGGATCAGGGGCTGTGCTGCTGTTCTGTATGGTCAGCACTAACACTCATTTACATCCAAAGCGTTTCTTCACCTATCAACATGGAGCACTGCGAAACTCTACGATAGCGAAAGAGATGTGTGTGTGCTTTAACCCTGAGAGAGAGAGAAAGAGGAGCCTCTTTCATCTGTTTATGTCTCATTAATACAGCCCCAGTGACAGAGCTAATCGCAACATGCCACAGATAACAAATGTAAGGGCATTGCTTCATGAGAAGAGATGTGACAGTGCCGTAAGTAGACTGAATGGAAGTCTTCATTGACCATGGCTTGGAGAAATGCACTGTAATTATACTCCGTGCTCATAATGGGAGATCATGTCCAAGCTATAAAGACTGATGTTTCGAAGTAGCCCGACTTGTTATGGCTCCCCCTGCTGACAATGCAGGGACTCACCATTTGGAGGAAGTTGGAAGTGTTTGTATTGTTTTTATATGGTTTTTCCTTAAACATACATAGGTGCACTTTTTAGCAAGACACTAAATATGTACCAATAAGTAGCCTACATATCACTCATATTTTCAAAAGAAATGAACACTAAAGGCAGTAAAATTCAGACACCTTTTATTCCTTTACCCAAAAAAATTAGTTTCTCAATTAATAAAATGTAATTTTCGCACAATTTCTTGAAGAATATAATTTGACTTCAAAACCATATTAATATGCTGGGAGATTTGAAAACTGAATGTAAGCATCACACATAACCAGCTTCATATCTATGGGTTTTCATAGGTAAGTCATGGAGGACTTTGTACTTGCAGGACAAAAGCAATGTCTTTGTGTGGACGGAAAAATTCAGATTAGTAAAGACGTAGCCTAATTTAACATAGTCCCGTAGAGAGCTGATGGTCTATTTACTATATGCTCTGGAAACGCCTGTCAGGCTTAATTCAAAAGCACCAGACCTTTGCGAGAACCCCCACATTCTATTCCTGAATACTTCTCGGTGTATCATCTCTTGCTTTGTGCTCAGACTTACACTCTAGTCCCTGTGTTTAAAGGCCGCATACAATGTACAATAGAAAGAGGATCGCTATTCCCTTCACGGAGACTGAGATGATCTCCTACCCTCCTGTAAAGCCCAAACTGGTCTGCAGGGCCGCTTTCTGCATCCCTAATAACTGGCTTTTGATTCACCTGTCATTCAAGTGCTTAAGATAGGGCAGGCCAGGATTTTACCTGCATTAAGGCTGAGAGAGTTATTCGGTGCCCTGTTCATTTGTATTAAGCCGCTTTAAGTGCATTAAAGGCGATGAAGTGGGCCCGCTCTGATAGAGATCTCGGCATTCCGACTCGCTCCAAAAGAGGGAAGATTAAGGTGCAGTCAGTTAGCGCAGTCCTTCATGGCCTGGTGGTAAAGACCTCTGGTGGAACTGCAATCTAAGAGGTTGTTTTAACCCTGATTATATCTGACGTTCAATGAGAGAAAGCTTTATTGTGATTTCACCAATTTTGTTGCAGCTTTTGTGATCAACTTTATTCTGCCAGAGTCTTAGATATGCTACCGAAAATGGTTATGCAAAATGAGTATGAATTTGAATTTAATTGGCCACGATTAAACTAAAACTAAAACCCAGCAAACTCATTTAAAGTGAGGAAAACAAATAGTCCACGAAATTTCTTCTTATAACAATAAACTGTACATTCCAATAAAATTATTTATGTAACTAAGACTTCATTATGTAAGGCCAATAAAATTATAAGCATTAACTCAACCCTCCTGCAGTTAGCAGCTTGCTAGCAATAGCATACGTTAACAAAAGGACCAAAGAGACTACTGCTCAATCAGAAAACGCAGTTGGTGCTTTTTAAATAAAGCAGCATAAATATAGTGTTTTTGGCTTATCCTCAAGTTAACCACAGGCTTTCAAAATCAGCTTTTAAGTCCTGAAATAACAGAACTCTAAACACTAACAAATCAGCCTATATTTATCTTGTGCAAAACATAAAAACAACACTTAATTTCAACATTAATTCTCCTACAAATGCCAAAGCAAAGCATGCTGGGCATTAGAATTCTGTAACTTACTTTGAGGTACAATCAGTTGGCCTGACTTTTGTGTGATAAGTGCAATAAACATTTGGAAATAAAGTATTTGAGTGAAATGAACTCAATTCAAATTCAAAGGCATTGAATTATAATGGCAACATAATTTCAGTTCTGAATGGTGCACAACCCTGCAGTCGAAGAAGTGGTTGAAGAAGCCAACGTTGTCGCTGTAAACTCTCTAAGGTTGACAGTAAATATGACTGTGACATAATATGAATGTGCACAGAGCCAAACAAAACCTCCACTGCTCCTGTCTAAACATGCCTTAGATGTTCAAGGTACGGTACGGAATGCAGTCATCGTTGGTAAAAGGAGCTGCACCTGTAACATCTTCCTGTTTGCTGCCAATTCCCAAAATAACATCCGAACATGCTCAAAACACTGCCACGCTCTGAAAATGTGAGAATGAGGAAAAGAAAAACACCTGATTCTTTTTCACCAGAAAGGCCCAGGTATCTCCCAAGCAGATGCAAGCATTTTGTGTCTAATGCATGTGCCTGCTGGCTGGCGCAGCTTGCCACTTGTTGCTGCCAAGCATTGAGACGTGTTCTCCGTGATTACAGCACTGTCTCCACCAATTCAATCACCGGACTCCATATCCAGCTGTCCACATGTGAGGCAGCTGCAAACGCTGAAGAACATCGTGTTACGTTTAGCTTCGGCTGCATTGTTGTTTGCTGACTGGAGCGAATTAACTGTGCAGAGACGCAGAAAGAATGTCAGAAGCGTCCGTGACAGTCGTCCTTGAGATGATTGAGGATAATATCCGGATATAAATCTGTTTATCACTGCAGAGGATTCAAGGAAAAACCTCATTTTTTAGATTTACTTGAGCCATTGACATGGCATTAAACATAAATCAAAACAAGCTCCGCTAATGACCTGAAATTTAATGTAGATCACACTCAGAGAAAACACAATGTGAATGACACTGATCGACTCCTCTGCAGTTGGGCAACACATTTATTAGAATAGTACGACATTTTTAGATCCCTGGTGGTCGTTTATTGCCGGCGGTTGCCTTGGATTTAATAAATTACAATCTATTACATGTTATCATGCCTGTTAGCAGGACTTAATTCAGTTGAAAGTTCAGCTGTAGTTGCAAATTGGACCTAATTGTCTGCCATACAAACGCATGACACATTTGCATCAGATTGTTGAAAATATGAGCTTTGAAAGGGGGAAAAAAGGGAGATTTAGCAACTAGAGAGAAAGACAAGATGTAGTGATTTTAATGAACATCTTCAAGTCTCTGAGGCACCTTGCCAAAGATCTGGGTCTTGAACTCATGGGAACTGAGAATTGTCAGAGCTGTAAAAAATGATTTTAGATGGGGAAAGGGGGAAACTTAATTATTGGGTGGAAACTGTGTGGGAGTTTTTCCCCATTATGTTTTTGTAATGATTCCTTTAAGGCATGCTAAAGTTTGGAAAGTGTAACAATGCTGTTGTGTGCAGAAGAGAGCAGAGAAGGGAAAACCCGTTTGCCCTCTGACAAAATGATAATACAGAATCGGCCATCATTTAATACATTCATTTCGTTCAACATCTTTTAGACTGCGTGGAGGAGATTAAATTTTGGTTGTCAGCTAATTTGTTACATCTTAATGATACTAAGACAGAGGTTATATTGTTTGGGTCTAGGGATGCCTCTGTTGCTGATATTGATATGGGTGTTCTGACACAATATCAAAAGTCAACTGTAACAAATCTTGGCGTAAAACTGGACTCAAGCCTGAAATTTGATGCTCAGATTAGTGCAGTTGTGAAGGCAAGCTTTTTTCAACTGAGACAACTGGCTAAAGCTAAACCATTTCTTTCTCGGCATCATTTTGAGGTTTTAAT
>JAUCMS010000079.1:9127052-9137541 GCA_032357445.1 Enteromius radiatus | reverse complement strand
ATTCCACACGTGTAAATTATTTTGTAGGCTATAAAAACCATTATGGTGGGTTGGGTTTTAGTAGGAGACATGGCGGCGTTGGTCTTGTTAGAGGATATTGCCAACCGTGCAATACGCAGAGAAAGAGTTTTTGCTTTAGGAATGAGCTCATTTTAGATGTTAATTAATTAAGCAGGGGCGTTTCGACAGCGGAACATTCAGCTGCACACAATTCCATGATCATTTGTGATTTATAACCGAATGACTGGCGTACACATGGATTTCGTGCGTACGTTCGTTTTCTCTAAATCGCTCTTACGATCAAATCAGAAAAGTTCTTAGATAAAATCAAAGATGGTTTCTACGCCAGTCTTTATAAATGAGGCCCCAGGTTGTAAAAATCACTTGTGAATATTTTTGTGTAACATACATTATAATTAATCTCATAATTAATCATTTCAAATAAATTAATATTTGTAACTACTAGCAGCAACATAGCCTTACCAAGACAAGTCTATCATTTATGTCAGAAAATGTTCAAAGTTTAATTTCCACTGTTATTTATACCACAGAGTACACAATACACAAACTAAATAAGTTGAGATGTGCTGGAATTGTCATTACTTTCAGAAATCATTACAGAATTCTCTTGTGATATATGTATACACACTGACAGGCTGATGCACTGATGGATTGTTAGAAAATTAAAGTAGTGAGTGTTCAAATAAAAGAAAGTTTACTTTCTACAAGTCAACAGAGATAAAAGTGTTCAAGAAAGTTCAAGAAACTTTCCTAACTTAAAGCATTCTACAATATTAAAGTTCTTGTAAAGGATATCTAGTTAACTTTCTAATAAATGCCTTAAACCAAATGCTTTTAAAGATTTAAAGCTAACCTGGAAAACTTTGGCGAGGGTAGATGAAAACAAAACCTTTTGTCCCGGAAGTTATGTAAACACAGCCAATCAGATTAAAGCTTGCCAAATCAACACAAGGCTTTCCAGTTTTTCATGCATCAGAATGGACTGTGGGTGTCTGTGAGACTATTGCAAAGCAAAAAGGAGAGTAACAAAGGGTGGGAAAATAAAACTAGAAACACAAAATGAGACAAAAAAGAAATAAAACAGACAGCACCTGTTACTCATAAACACATTTACTCATTTGTTGACCGGGGAAGTCAACAGGCACCCAGCCAACCAAACAAAACCTATCACTGCCTGACTCACGCAATTACATGCAAGACTTCCTTCATTCTCTACGTCAGTCGGCAGATAACAAGTTTCATCTCAAATGCTGGCAGAAGTTTTCACCCATCTAGAATGCGACATCTGTACTGACACAATTAGCCTGAGATCGGGACGATTCGCACACTGGCTTGATTAAATCTGGCTAGCTGAAACAGGGCCTGGCCGAGGTACATCGTACATTTGAAACGCACCCGCCATCCTTTATAAATCAGATTGAGACCTCTTTAACCCGTCGAGAGATGCCCTCACGACCCCGACAGATGCCTATTGGTTCAGTTGGCGAGAGCTAATGAGCATGTGGGCGCGGGTCGATGAAGAAGATGATGGCGGGGAATCGACGCCAAGCCCGCTGGGCACCCAGGACAGGTGCCCGGGCCGTTACCGGCGAATATGCTCTGCATGCAGCAAAGTGATATTGATTGAGCTTCACGCTGCCATTTAGTGCTTCATTGAACAAGTATGAAAATAAATATGGCCTTTTGTTTATACACGCCTTTCATTAATATTCCGCGAGGGAGCGGGGTAAATGGCTTTACCCAGGGTGGCGGCAGGCAGACACCTGCCGTCTGTCTGTGTTAGGTTTTATTTCACTCCAGTGGGTGAGAAGAAAATACAATGACAGCCTTAGGCATCTGCCCGATAACAGGGAAAAAGTCAATTTTTGTTTGGAAGGAGAGTTTGCCAAGCTCCGTAACATGATCTCCCACACAAATTAATCCGCCGTGGTTTCATGATGGTTCTGGCAAGGCAGGGAAATTGAGCTGTGCTGTAAAAAAGTATCTGTTTGAGTCCACAAGCAGCATAAAAAGTGAGCTGATTAAGTTGGTCGGATTCCAGATAGTCTAAAATAGGCATCAACAGGAATATTCCCCGGGGATGACAAACTCTGATCCAGTGGTTAGCGGTAAATAGAAATAATGGACTGTGTGTGCTGATTTGGTTGGAAGTTTCACTAGTGTTTATGGCTGTTATCAGATATTCATTCTGACTGTCTACTCTACTGGATGCTAGAGTACAGATGTTTCCTCCTCCCATGAGTTTACAGTGCCTTACTTCAGTGGGTCTTATATAATGCTATATAATGCTATTTGAAGATTCAATTTCACAAACACGTTTACCCATGCACATGGAAACATGCTGTGAGGTGTGCTTGTGTGCCCAGTGTCCTCTTGTTGCAACTGAAGTAATTCAAATTCTGTTCTGGTCTGCTGAAAGTGTGTAGTTTGAGATTACTTGTGAAAAGGCTTCTATTTTCTAACATTTCAAACCTATCCAACTTAAAATTTACCAGTAACCGTTACATCTACATTTTTCAGTTGGCATAGTTGAATTTCATTGAACTGAGCAATCTTGGCAACAGCTTGTTAATACTGGCCCAATAAGAAATTGTATGTTGAGCGAATGGAAAATTGTAAGGACCAAGTCATTGCTTTAGTTGAGGGGCCACACACATGATGAAGTCATGAGAAACTAATGCTTAGTTAATGATGAGTACTGCATTTGGATGTCAACAGAATTCACATGCTATGTGGTCATTTACCTGGAGGGCTATATGAACATGCTTAATAACTAATAATAACAACAACAACAACAAAACATTAGTTCTCACATTAATTGATAGACTGTTCTAGCCTGTATGCACGAATGAGGTCATATGGAGTTTTGTAAATTCATTTAGTAATTCAAGTAGTTTTATCTGTATCTAGATAGTAAAGACTTTTTTTCTCTTTCTTTCTTGTGAACAAAGAAAACAGAATGATCATGTGTAATAAATAATAAATCACGATGTACCCATCTTAATTAATGTGTAGTTCATCCATGAAGTCATGAATGAAAGTCTCTGAACTCATGTTAGTTCCTGACAACTCATATAATGAACAATTATATAAATGAATATGATTATTCATTAGATAAAATATTGTGTAATTTCTCTATTTTACTGCTGCTTTAAAGACTGCTCAAAGCCACAGCAGAGCCATCGGTGAGTGACATTAAATTTCTCACGTACACCAGCTCTGAATCCCACACAACGTCTGAACATCCCGAAGCTCCATCTGACAGACCGACTGTGCTCAAATTTAATCTTTAATCATCTTTATGTAACTTCATTAAATATCATAAATATCATTTAAACTCTGCAGACCAGCATGCAGAACCCAACATATGCTGGTGATCAGACCTATGGTCAGTCTTTCAAGCCAGAAATAGAGTTGTGATGTAGCTTACAGATTGAACACAAAAAAAAGACCCAAAGACATTTTATCTAACACATCACAAAAAAAAGATAAGATAATTGTAAGATAATACAATTTCAAGTTCCTTGGGTGCCAGCATTTGGGCCACTTTACAAGTTTAGAATAATGCAGAACGAACCCGCAACTCAATGAGATCTGCATGCCCATGGCTCCATAAAACGTTTTAGTTCAGAGATTGCAAATATAACCCGGTGAAGTATAGTCACTTGCTAAATATGCTAAGCTACAACCGCCGAATATACCTCAGGAGTCCAATTCAGCTTTATTTACTGCTATTACGCTCTTAACTGCTGTTCGCGGATGTTTATTGTTGCAGTACCACTAATGGCCATAATACCATTTGATGGTTTCGATTTTTCACCAACATCCTCATGCAACCCACAGCACGAGCTCTGCAGAGTGAATGCTGCTCCACTCAGGTCTGCAGACTTGGCCTGTAGCCCATCGCTCGGCCTAAGCAGAGCTCGGGCATCACCACAGCACAGCAGCCTGCCAACGGCCGCCGGTCTCTGGCTGGATTCCGGGGAAACGTTCCCCCTCTGCTTGGCTGGATTTAAAGGTTATCTCCTCTGATCATTCTCACTCTGTCTCCCCCCAGAGTGGCAGCCAGACCCTCCACAGGTGTGTGAATGAGAACGATAAGAGGAGAAGAGAGCACCGTGAAAACACTTGAGGGCCAGGGAGCTTCAGGTTCAACTTTGATATGGAAATAATTAACTGGCCTTTTCCACCTCCATCAAAACCGGCGTTCGCTCATGCTTTATGCATCAGCGAGAGATGGTTAGATGTCAAGACAAAACTGCAGGCCCTCATAAGAGCATGTAAACAGAATGCACAGGGTTTTAAGCACTCTTCACAGCTTTAAGTGTTTTTTCCTCAGGAACGGCTCATTAATTACTCACACAGGGCTTGATTTTCATATTGAGGAGTTCTTTTACCCTCAAGGCCTTTAGCAGCATCGATTATGTGCTTGTGGGATGGTAGCGCACCCTGCAGGTCCACCAGTTGGGGTCCATTCCCACCCCCAGCTAATTAACAGATGATTAACTAACATACTTTAAATACACATTAAATAAGTGGCATTACTCATAACAAGAATTACAAGTGTACAATTGTAATCAGAGTTTGACCTTAATGCCACATCTTGTCTCTCAAGCCTTTAAAGGAATAACATACTGATTTCATTATTATAAAATATTCATTATCCTGGCAAATACAGGAGAAAAAACCCATTAACTTCAGTCAGAACTTTATGTGATATTTCAGCTAAAGGTTGATTAAAAAGCCACAGACCTTTCAGAAAGCACAAGTTAATATTTGAGAGCCGGAGAGTGTGTAATCCTTGGCATATTAGCAAAAATCCACTCATTTTGAAGAATTACATTGGAAAGACCTTTGTCCACAATAATAAAAATGACTGTCTGTGATGCATGCTACACGAGAAGACGCCGGTCAGAGGGGAATGATGACTGTGTCGTCTCATTAGCAGCAGTGGCCCACGGCAAAAGAACTCATTACAATTTACTCCCTTAATAGGGCGCAGTACAACTTAATCAAATGCTGCAAATCCAATAGACCAATTAAGTACAAAATGAAGCAATTGATTTATAAATTTCCGGCTGAAATCAATACTTCAGCGCTAAATGCGAATATGTGCTGTTTGACAAAAATGCACAAACCGATGACTTCATTTACCGACGACGGGTATGATTTGTTATTTGTTGTCTCGAGGCTATGGCACTGAAATTATAAGCAGCAAACAAAAGAGACCTAATGCAATTGGGTCAAAATAAGCATTTCCGTGCCAACGCAGGCGTTTAATTGTCACTTAAACGTTGTTTGAACCAGTCACCGCACTACATAATGCTGCTTCGAGATTATTTGTGCGTGCAGAGTCGCAGTATGGAAGTTTATTGCATTGTAAAGCATTTTATTACCTGTTTGAGGAAGCACTATGAGCTAAATAAATTGAAAAAAAGGAGCACTTTGCATCACATATCAAAATCCGCACACGCAGTCTATATATAATGGCATCTGCTCTGCACTAACAAAGGCACATGCAAATGTCTCCATACTCATCTACACAAAAATAATGCTCCTCGATATCTGCCAAACACATACACTCATTGATGACACGCTACACTAATTTAGACACAAATAATGGCCTACCGTTGCATCTACGCTGCGAGGAGGCACATGCGGGGCTCAAGAGAGTTCAATTATTACTCTGTGTAATGATGATGCATGCCATGTTTCAGAATACAGCACAACACACACACACATTGCTGTAGGATAGAGAAGTCCCACTCCAAATGCAATACAGAGTGATTACACACAAACACACACACTTCCCAGCTAATTTCTGCCTGGTGTACAATAACACCATTCATCACCCTGACTAAGATTAGTTACTTCTCACCCCAATCCCTGTTTATGATAATTAAATCAATGTACTTGTAACTGAAGCTTCCACGAATCTCGTACAGGAACTAAATGAAGACTTAGGTCGTGCATTAGCAACCAAATTCTGATTCTGCAAAATGACAAGAGGACGTCTTCAAAAAGTTATTAGAAGCCAAAGAAAGATTTTTTTGTCATATAGTTTTGAAGTTGTATACTTCAAAGTATCATACATTTAATATTTGTCTGTGATTGCTCATTAGAGAGGTTTTAGTCTATGATAAGGCCAGATCTTTTTTTTAAACAATGCAAAAGTTTTCCTATCAGCAGTTTTCAGTACTACATTCTGAATTCTCTCCAGGTTCTCTGAAAAGACACAGTCACATTAGCACATCTTAGGTGAAATTTTGCAGACAAAGTAGGTCTATTGTCAATAGTGTAGTGATGCATGAAGCACCACTATCTCAGAGGTCATTCCCAAACCAAGCAGCTTTATATTGGTAAACATGACAAATTTGTGTGTTTAAAAGTTTAACAAACTTGAATGTGGTCTGAAACCTGCATAGGGATGTCCTGATCATGAGGACTGTGCATTTTCACTCATACACAGGGAGATGTTGCTGTACCTTAGCAACTGGGCCAATACTATACTGTGGAACAAACCAAATAGCTAAAAATAGTATATGAAAAGACATTCACATGCAACTCATTTCACCTAAATGTTACATTTGCTATTTGCTAAGAATTGTTTTTGCCATAACATGTATTAAATTTAATGTCAGCTGGCATAACATTTCTGCAATCGGTTTAGCCTTTAGACAGAATCTACATGACTAGCCTAGATTTTATTCAAACTATTCAAAAGTATAGGATCAGTAATTGTTTTTGAAATGGATACCTTGAGAATTTTCAATCTGGTGTCGGACCCCTTCACAGCACAGGGACAGCTCATAAAGATAATAAATGACATTAGCTTAAATTCAGAAGCACAATATCAGCGCTAGTACAACTAAATCGCAGTACTGTTACACTGTCAGTCATAACATTCTTCTAGAGAGATTGGAAAACTGGGTCTGGCTTTCTGGGATGGTCCTCAAATGGTTCACTCTTAGAAGGGAAAGGTTATGATGTCAGAAAAGGAGAGCATAAGTCTAAGTGGACGTCCTTGACATGCGGAGTCCCACAAGGCTCAATTCTTGCACCACTCTTGTTCAGCCTGTATGTGCTCCCACAAAGTCAAATAATGAGAAAGAACCAAATTGCTTATCACAGATACAGTATGCAGAGGACACCCAGATTTACCTAGTCTTATTGGCAAAAAACTACATCCACATTGACTCTCTCTGCCAATGCATTGATGAAACTTTGCCAAAACTGTAAGTCATTGCATTTTGAAACAAAGATGAAGTTCTCAAGGTGAATGCATACATTTACTCATCAAACAAATAAAAAAACAAGTCAAGAATCTTGGTGTGTTTCTGCAGTCAGATCTTCGTTTCAGAAGCCATGTCAAAGCAGTAACTAAATCAGCATAGTATCATTTTTGCAAAAATTGGGTATTTTGTTTCCAGTCAAGACTTGGAGAAACTTGTTCATGCTTTTATCAGCAGCAGGGTGGATTATTATAATGGTCACAGCTGCAGCTCATACAGAAAGCTGTTGCCAGGATTCTGAGTAGAAGCAAAAACGAGCATATCACAAGTCCTTAGGTTCTTACACTTGCTTACAGTTATATTTAGGACCGGTTTTCAAGTACTTTTACTCATTTATAAATCATTTAATGGCCTAGCACTGCAGATATGCTCACTGAGTATAAACCTAACAGACCACTCAGATCCTTACAATCGAGTCAGTTAGAAATACCATGGGTTCACACAAAACAAGAGGAATCCACTTTCAGCTAATTTGCCACCCGCAGTTGGAACCAAGAGATCAGATTTTTTTAAACATTAGCCACAATTAAATAGAGACTCAAAACTCATCTGTTTAGCTATGCATTTACCAAATGAGTACTGTGCTATCTGAACTGATTGCACTTTTTAAATGTTTAATCATTTTCTATTCTTAACTGTTTTTAAATCAAATTTTAAATGAAATGTTAACATTTTTTATTGCTGACTTTTTTTTTAGAATGATTATTTTAATTCCTTTTATGTAAAACACTTTGAATTAGCATTGTATATGAAATGTGCTATATAAATAAACTTGCCTTGCCTTGAAAGATGTCTTTTTTTCCTTACTAGGTTGCATTCATTTGTTAAAACAGTGATATTATGAAATACTATTACAAATTATAATAATTAATGGCTGTTTTGTATTTTTGGCATTTTAAAATGTCTCCTAAGATGTTGATTTGGTGCTCAAGAAACATATATTTTTATAATCACAGTCAAAAACAGTTTTGCTTCTTAATATTATTGTTTAAACTAATTTTGATGTGTAGAAAGCATTTATTTTGCAGCATCATAAATGTCACATTTGATCAGCTTAATGCATTCTTGCTGAATGAATGAAGCCTATCATTTATTTTTATTTTTTTTAGAATTTGCTGTCCCATACTTTCGATTAGTAGTGTATGTATTTTAAAACTCTTCTGTTCTAAAATAAATAAATAAATTGTAATTGTGGTACTATAAAGTCAAAATTGTGCACTGATGAGTCATGCATTCAGACCAGGAAGTTGTGATCTTTTGTTCAGCTACGGAATTCATGAACAACATGACATCACGAATAGCATTGGACATTCTAGTTTCAAACACAAAGGGATAGTAACTGAAAGCGGACACAAAACAGAAAGACAGGCAAGATGGCAAGAGTAGAGAAACAAAGGGTCAACATCAAACAAACATAACCTCTCCTCACCTCCACTAGCGCCATGCATTAGTCATCTCAGATACATAGCACACAGTTCTTTCTATATTTCCCTCCTGTCTTCTCTTTTGTACTCTTGCACACGCCAGTCAAAATGACTGACACAAACATATATATCTCATTACCCGATCTGCACTGTTCTGTTCTGCTACGCTCTCTCGGGCCTCTAGATTCGGCTTTATACCTCCTATCTCTGCTTGGAGAAAGACACACATACACAAACACCCCAAAGAATTTACAGCATTGGGCCAGAAAGTCAGGCAAATGAAGTAACAGTAATGAAGAAGAGGGAGACGAGATGAGGCCAGGGAACATACGGTCCCCACTTACAATTAACAACCTCAACAATCACTGCCAAACTCTAACAGCCAAAAACAGTAAAAATGAGAAAAGAGCAGAAGCAACTGGATCTGTTTTCCATCTACTGTAAATCAATTTCCTTTCAATTCACTGATGTCACAATGCAAATTATGCATTCAAAATATAAAATGTTCGTCTTTCTCTCTCTGTCAGTCTTTCAGCCTTGTCAAAAAACAGTGGACAAAGACATGTCCAAAAATAAGATTCTTGTCTAACAGTGATATTGTCATATTTTAACATGTTTGTTCCTGATACAAAATACAAAACAGTGGAACTAAATCTTCTTTAATCCTCTTTAAGTTGGTGGTGGCATCAGCAATGTAAGACAAGAACAATTACATATAAATATAATAATAATAATATTGACTGAGCATTATTGACATTTTCACTTGCTTGATTCTAGGGATTATTTGGTTTCTAATCTACCAATCTAATCTAGATATTGTCAGATAACTAATATCTGCAAGGTATTTTTTTTTCTACTAGGCCATTGTGGGGTTTATATACAATTAAAAGTACTTTAAAATCGGTTATAAATGGACTGGTGTATCATGCTCAGTCTTAGGTTGACCTGAACCAAAGTGTCACATTCATATTTCTAGCCTGTTAAATACATTGTGGTCAACAGTATCAGATGCAGCACTGAGATCTATTCATAACGGCATTTAAATTGTGCCAGAATCAGTATCTAGTTTAAAATTACTTCATGTCTTAATCAGTGCTGTCTCTGTGCTGTGATGTGTTCAGAAAACAGACTGGAAGTTGTCCAAATAATCACTTGAAATTAAGAATTTGCTCAACAGATTGAAAACAACCTTCTCTATTATCTTTCCAATGAAGGGGAGATTTGAAATAAGTCAAAGTTTTTTTGTTTGTTTTTGTTTTTTTACTGAGTTATCTAAGGTGTTTTTTGTTTTTTAAGGAGAGGCCTACCAACTTTTTAATAACTGAGGCTTTTACTTACTTGAACATCTGACACCTTTTATTCCTTTTCACACAAGTTTTGATTAATAAAGCATATTTTTTATGCAATCACTTAAAGAATATCATGTTAAGACTTCAAAACAATATTAATATGCTGGGATATTAGAAGAATAATGCTTTTGAACTTTAGCATCACACATAACCATTAGGATTTGGTTCGGTAGCTCATGGGATAAGTCGTTGTGCTCGCATCTCGTGTAACTACGCTTCAACAAAACAATTCAAATCTGCATAAAAGTTTGCATCAACTAATGCCTTTTTACATGAGTTTTGCATTTGTTAACACTATCAGGGTTTAGGGTTAGATTTGGTGTAGGGCAGGGGTCACCAAGTTCGGTCCTGGAGGGCCGGTGTCCCTGCAGAGTTTACCTCCAACCCTAATTAAACAAACCTG
>JAUCMS010000079.1:9097514-9126952 GCA_032357445.1 Enteromius radiatus | reverse complement strand
ATAGGTATACTTGAAACTTACAGGCAGGTGTTGAGGCAAGTTGGAGCTAAACTCTGCAGGACACCGGCCCTCCAGGAATGAGTTTGATGACCCCTGGTGTAGGGCATATTAGCATTAGCTTTAAGCAACAGTATATTTGAATATTCTGAACCCTGGCAATATGTACAGTAACTGAAGCAATGTAATAAAAACACAACAGTACTTACCCATGTCAACGTAATAAAAAATGTGCGAGGGTTCACATTTCTCTTTAAAGCTGCGGCAAAACGTGCAGTAAGGTACATATTTTAATGAGACCAGGTTGAAATAATTAGATAATGAAGTCATGATGAAATGGAGATGACAGATATTTTCTTTTGAATTGTAATGTACATCTGAGTATAACAGATTAGTGAAAATTAGTTTCTTTGGAATTGGAAATAAGTAGGTTGCACACACATTCACCTTTACAGTAGTTGTTTTCAGCTCCACAGCAGCGTTGTATTGAAATGTAATGGGCAGCAGATTAGATGCATTTGCCCTCAGATTTGCACTGGCTTTAATCCGTCTCTTTCTTATCAGAACAGAAATAGGAAGAACATTGGGTTTCCGCTCGCTCTAGGAACTTTTGTGAATGTTGCTGCTATCGTAGACTCAAGACATATCACCAGGAGTTATCTCTAGGATTCACAGGCTTTGTTGGCTTTACCTCAGCAGGAATACATGAAGGATGATTTCAGGTTTGTCGCTTCAAGCTAAATTGTATAAAATTGAGAATAATATATTAAATTTATATTAAAACGTTTATTTTCCTCACCCCTTGGCAATTGTTATTTTAAGCATAAATGTAACAGTAATGCACTGAAGGCTGTTTAGTTACTTGGAACATTAATCTAGCATTCAGCTGTGGTTGCAGGAGTGTAGATTGGCTGTTCACAGGAAATAGAACTATCAGTTCAATAATATTTATTTGGCAACAAATCCTGGATGTCTTTTATCATGGTTATCATGCAAGTTCATGCCAATACAGGAAGGTTCTGGCATTTCAGAACATGTGAAGAACAGCATACAATAACAAGTTCATAAGTGTGTCCTTAACTGCTGCTGATGGACACAATGTATTCTCTCTCTCTCACACACATCTCTAGTTGAAAAAAATCAAGGACTTCTAGAGCTCTTTTTCACTCTCTGGAATGTTCTGTACAATCATTCTGCACGCTGAAAGTGCCATGGCAACAAGAGGACTGCAATACGGAGGTTCAAGGACTCCTCTTGTTCCTGTAACATTTTAATTACGTCGCTGATGCTTTCTGTGGAGATGTTTTGTGGGCTGCACTGACTCCAGCCTGTAAGAGTTTTACCCTCCAACCATTCTGATCTCTCTCAGTTCCAGCTAGATTAGGATTAATTGATGTAAATTCCCTCCTGAAAGAGACGAAGATGAAAAAAGAATCCATTTTAGACAGAAATGGAGAAAGACAATTGGGCAGTAGAAAGGAGAAACGGACAAGGGGGAAATCTTAAGCTTGTTAAAATTCAGCTGTACTTCTGCCAACAATGATAAATGCATTATTCACTCAGGCTCACGTTACTAACTTTTGTTTATATTTTAGCATATTATACACTGTGTGTATATGTATAGGGGGAAAAATTAACTGTTTCCATGTTTTTTGAGGACCATATTAGAATGGTTTCTAACGGATCATGTGACTTTGAGACTGGAGACTAGAGTAATGGCTGCTAGAAATTCAGCTTTTTCTTCACAGGAATACATTACATTTTAAAATATATTAAAATACAAACAGCTTTTTAAAATGTATTTTATATATTTTTTAAAAAAGCTAATGCAGTGCAGATGAGCATAAGAGATTTCAGAAACATTTAAAATCTTAAAGAATGGTAGTGCAGAGCAAAACAGTTTGAAACAACATATGTAAGTAAATAATAACATCATTTACTTTTTCTGGGTGAACTATTCCCTTAAGAAAAAACAAAACAGGAAGAAAGATAGTAACCTTGATAGTAGATAGTAATCTTGTGCAGTGGCCAACCAACTTCAAATAAACTTATTCAAATAACCTCTGTGTTGAGAGACAGATACACCAGGCAAGGCAGAAAGGTGCACTTTTACCCCCTCTGATAACACATACAACTTCATTAATGTTAATTTCAAGTTCTCAGTAAACCAGACACTTCAAACCCTGATAAGAAAGAACAGGAAGGATGCTTACTCATTCCAAATGAGACTGAGACAGGAAAGCGCATGTCTTTCTAAAGAGCACTAGTAATTGGCCCATTCAGAATGTTTTGCGGTGTTTGTGTGCGCATTCTTTCATCTATGTCATCAAATGTGAGAGAGTCTGTGGCTTTAATATTAAGATGAATGTAAAAATTAAGCATCCACTTTGTAATACTGTTGGTTTCATTAGAAACAATAATTTTAAGACCGCAACTCTCCATATTTTGTAGAGCGCAAAGTTGGATTACAAACAAGTTTTTAAGATTTTTAATTTAGATGCCTTTAAGACAAACCTGTTGTGAACTTCAAGGTTGTTAATAGATTATTTATGCTTATTTTAAAATGTAAAGTAGAATTCATGGCGAAAAACTACATTACCCATAATGCTGTGCATTAGATCCACCAATCGCCTCCCAATTCGCACCATAAATGACAATATTCAGTGGGTCTCCCTATACGCTCTTAAAAAAACTTTTCTGTTGCTTATTCTGTAGTACATTTTTAAATGTGTGTGTGTGTGTGTGTGTGTATATATATATATATATATATATAGATTAAATCAATAACATTAATTTGTTTGATATTTTACAATCATTTCTTATTAGATTGTCATTCACAGTGTTTCACATTGTACTTCTTTCCTCACTAAAGCTGTTAAATACTGTCTTGTCCTTTTGTCTGATTGACTTTCTTATATACACAGTACATACTCATCTATTATATAAACAAGAACATTTATTTGGGATGCGATTAATTTTATTAATCGTTTGAAAGCACTACTTTAAATCAAATATTGTAAGGTTGTTATTCACCATGGGTTGTTGTGGATAATGACTTTAGTCTGTGGGCACTAATGCATTCTATTAGGATGTCTAGTCACACTACATGAATGTCCAGTTGCTTTTTTTTTTTTTTTTTTACTTTACAATGACACACAATTGACTTAACATTACAGCAGAATCGGCTCATGGCTTCCTGTGGCCTTTGTAAAAGTCCCAGTCCTTGCAAAATCCCCACTGCATTAAAACCACCAAATATCGGACACCAGGCACAACAATAGAGCTGGCGCCTCTGCACATCTCCCTTCGCTGAAAACTGTTTTATCCCTTTTCTCCAGCAGATTACCTGGGGATTAATCTCCCATTCCAGACACACAGTGGGAATGCTAATGTCAGTTTTAGATGGAATACATTTGTGTCCATAATGCTGACGGTGCGCCACTTACAGAAGTGAATGTCACAGGTTCTGGTGTTAGTTCTGGTCTTTGTGTAATCCGCCCGGCCGGGTGGGTTTCAACACAATACAAAGAGAGAGAGAGCGCGAGAGAGTAAGAGCGATGCTGGAGTCTATCCTGGAACTGTGTCTATGATTTCAGTGATTTTCTTTCAGTCGTCTTGAAATGAAGAAAATTAATGAGAGGTGAGGATATCAGAAAGCCTGTGAATTAGCGAATGGGATGTCATGTGAAAAAGCAATAAAACCTATAAAATTAGCATCTACCATCTCGCTTACGAAACATAATGGTTTTAATTATAACCCATCCAAAACCATGATACACTAAAACAACTATTTATTAATATCCATCATTTAGGTAATTACGGACAGACACTCTGTCAGCACATCTACAACTCTCTAGGTCTCACCTGCCAAAAAAACCTTGCCTATTCTGACCTTCACCATCCGTGCCAGGTGCTGAGACATCATTTTCCCTCCATCCGAGCTGAAAACGAGAGGCTCATTATCAGTGGGATGGAGTAATTAAAGGTCTGATAAGTGACTGGCCGGTTCAAACATCAACACTTGCAAATCTGTAGCTGCAACCCAGATGGAGAGACTTGACTGGATATATCAGCTATCAGCGTTGGGTTTGTCCACGTCCACGTTAATCACTCCCACCAGCAGCAGAAATCAGCGATTAGATGCTTTTAGAGGAGATTCTGTTAATCACTAACAACAAACACACATCAACACAGCTTGTGTGCTTTAAGCCTTCCTGTGGCACCATAAATCATTTATTTGCTAAATTAAATGGTGCAGGGAAATTTAAAGCGCTATTCGAATGGTATTAGTTTTTTGCGTTTCATTTACAATTAATATCTGTGAGGATGTCTATCCATCTGTCTGTCTGTCTGTTTGTAGCACAAGTGTCCGACTAAACCATTGTACCATAAATAAAAAGTGCCGCAAAAAGGACTTAAATTGAATAATTTTGTACCAACACAAAAAGCCATAAAAAAAAAAAAACAAAAGCTAGCTACTTTCTTCTTAACTTTAATAGTTGAAAGTTCCAAAGTTCTTATCCAGAGAAGGCTAATGGGATGAACTGCATGGTCGCACAGTGCAGAGATAACAGCACAGGCCTAAAGCTACTTTACTGTATCAGTTCACCAGTACACGCACAATAATGAAAGAAATTACAATTTTAATCACCATAACCCTACCCCTAAACCTAACTGTCACACAAAACATTTTTAGTGTAATTAAGACATTTTTTAGCATGTTTATTAAGTCATTTTTCAGCCACTAGTCTCCAAAAGGTCTTTCTGTCCTTGAAGGGACATCTGGTCCTGAAACATGACTCACACATTTCTGCTGTAAATCCTCCAGATCTATATGGTAATGTATAGTAACAAGCAACTATGTGGCTGAGTGCTGACTAGACCAGCTGATTAAATAATAAGTCAATCAGAAAGGCTGCTTATGATCCATACTGGAATACATTTCAAAATGGCTATGACTGCCTCAAGCAACCAAGCAATAAACCTCTTGCACCCAGAGCAGGGAGCCAATGGGATCACACAGAGAGTCAAATCTTTCCCAGCATTTTTATTATTAAATCAAAGAATTAGAAAAAAAACGCTCTCTCTTCAGCCATGGGAGGGTGATTTGATTATGAATATTGCCTTCTTTCTCTTCTTTATTCGAGTTGTGCCTCGTAATCCCCTTCATTGTATGTGTGTACGTGTACGCAGGTGTGTGTTTCTTCACTAAAAGCTAATAAAAGCGCTAAATGCTAAACACTTTGACTAGTGTTAATGAGTGTAAGAGCATCTCTTCATTCTTGCTAATGGCTCCCGTGCTAATGCTTCACGTTACCGCGCATCTCACATTACAAACAAAATGAACTCAGAATGCTCCACTGAGCTGAGAAGACTCTGAAATAGGAAAGTTTTAAAACATCTATCTCTGGGCACACTGCTCGCTTTTCTCTGGCAAGAGCTTCCAGAGCAAAAGGGGCAGTCTAGGCAATACATACCAAGGAGGTTTAATGTGTCTGGAGAAAGCTATATGCTAGCAATCTCATTCATCTGTTTGAGCAGTAAATGCCATGTGGCGTATCCATAATAACTATTTGCAGCAGACTGAGGGGCAAAAAGTAAATGGTAATACAATAAGGTGTCATTTGTTAATGTATAACAATGAACAATACATTTCTTACAGTATTTACTCATCTTTGAAAGCATTAATAAAAATACAACCATTCATTGTTAATGTTATTTCACATTGCATTAACTAATGTTAACAAACACAACTTTTTAATATTTAAATAATGCATTAGTAAATGCTAAAATTAGCATTAACTAAGTTTAATAAATGCGGTAGAAGTATTGTTCATTCTTAGTTCATGTTAACTAATGTTGTTAAATAATGAACCTTATTGTAAAGTCTTACCAAATCAATAAACTATTTATTTTTATGGGATCTGTTTACTAAGAATAATGTATTAATTCTATAAGCTATCACCAATACAAAGACTAGTTGTAAAAAGACTAAAGATTAATTAGTAATTATAGCCATTAAAAATGACAGTATAATTGACAGCCAGTGCAAATAACTGTTCAATTACAGAACATTAAAACACTTTTAAGCCAATAACATTAAGAGTATTCTTAGAAATAGATAAATGTATTTTCTGAAGTATCTTCCACATTACGTTCAAACAGATTTTCCTTAATTAAAATGCTTCTGCAGGACATGGCAAGACAGATCCATTAACACACACACACTCGCATACCATTTTAAATATTCAGCTGGAGTCATTTAAAGCATCTTGGGTATAAGTAAACCCCATTTTTTACATTCATGGATAATGCAGCATGAAGCAAAATGGCAGATTTTTTTGAAAGACGTCTATAAATGTCTGTATTTTTGTAGGCAATACATAAAAATATATATTACATCATACGAGATAATGCAATAATCATATGGCAAGGATTTGGATGATTTTTGTTTTTCATTCATTATAAATATTTCAGACTTTTTTGTTTGTTTATTGTTCATTAAAATGACTTGAATCGTGCCTCTGTCCCATTTGCCGAGAGATATTTTATAATCCGCTCAATTTTATAATTCAGCCCATCAACTGTAGCTCTAATTCCAGCCTTAGATATGACACCTAGAGAGTAATATCACATAATCACGTATATTGTGAAGTAAAAAAGCCAAACAAGTGATCTATCGATGATGTGTGCTAGAGATTTGATTTTGCTAATGGAACCTGCCAATGTCAAAGCTTTGCTCCGTTACCTCCACGTCTATTTTTCTCCAATTATGCCATCAGGGCTGAGGAGGCTTTGATCTGCTGGCCCATAGGGAGGGTCATCTCTTCACAGGAGGAGTATATTACACAACCGGATCGCTGATAGAGCTAGAAGCTGTGATGATTGTTCGGGGGGAAAAGGCCTTATCTTTCCCATTAGCGTGAAAGTGGGCTGTAAAAGATGGCCATTTGGAAATAGGCAGAATGTGCTGGGGTCATTTCCTTCTCTTGGTGAGCTGCAGGGAGCTATTACTGTACATCCGCATCAGACACTAAAGAAAGCATTTCCTGATGCACATATCAACAAGCTGTCAATTAATGCATGATTACAGTGAGGAAAGTACTGGGGGAAAAATAAGCCAAAGCTAAAAGTGAGATAGCAAGTGGAGGATGACGGTACCACTTGAAGGTTGTAAAGCATAGTTGGCGCCATGTGTCAGAGTCTGTCCTCTCCATTAGGTCATAGTGTGTCTGGTCTCTTATTCAAGGCAGTATTAAGGTTGAGCAGATAAAGGGAATCTGAGGCAATCGGTTTGGATTATCCAGCTTTGAGAGTCCTGGTGTTTTCAATCTGCAGCCAAAGGGAAGCTGTTGTGGTCTTTGTTGTGCAGTGCTGACTTGACTTCAGAGCAGGCTGCTTTATAAGATAGAAATATTTCTTTGCTGAATGTTATCAAAGGGGATGAGTGTGAGGGAGAGATAGAAAGAGGAAATTGACCCAAAACTAAACTATTGGCTAAGACAGCTTTGATCTGAAAAAAAAAACAAAAAAACAAAAACTACATTTGCATTTCCAGAAGAAAATGCAAGTGCTGAAAGTAGCAAAATAATAATGCAAAGTTTTAGGTGCATGTGGGTTTTTAGACTTTGGTTTTGATGCTTCAAAGCTGTACAGTATACCATCCGAATCATGATGCTAGAATCCAGCAGCTGTGAGAAATGAATAACTGTATCTAACTCTGTAACTACTTTTATAACTGGGAATCCATCAAAAGCAGGCTAATTTAAACTCCTGCTAAAAAATCTGAGGTCAGTAAGAAGTGACATTTATAATGTTGCAACAAAAAAACCCCCAAAAGATTTATAGTATTTATATTTCAAACAAATAAATCCCTAAAAAAAAAAACCAAAATCAGCATATTAGAATAATTACTGAAAGATCATGTGACGCTAAAGACTGTAATAGCTGCTAAAAAATGCAGCTTTTCCATCAAATATAATTATTTTAAAATGTAATGTTTCACAAATAATAAAATAAACAAATAATATTACTGCAGCTTGTTAGCATTGTTATAACTGTGTATTAATGCTTATAGAAGTAAACAAAAATATATGTGTGGGGGAAAATCTAATCAAACTGTACAATTCCAGATGAGCATGATAGTAAAATTGCTGGGGCAGCTGTGCAAAACAGAAAAGGTGGTTATAATACTGAAATAATCTTTAAAGTTTGATTATAGTCTCCACATTAAATTATTTCAATCCAAATTGAATCAAGAAAACTGTGGATAAAAAAAAAGCAATTTCTTCATTTATAATTGAGCAATTTCTGTAAAGACTGAATAAACTAGTTCTATCTGTAAGTTTCGAAAACTTTCATTACAGTTCAATTTACTATCTTATATAAGCAGGTGTACTTTCTTTTTATTTCAGAAATCCAGTATCGTTTCTATATCAGCCCAATTTTTGGACATCAGAAAAACATTTTGATGTGCACAGTGTACTACAAGGTACTACGCCGCTGTGACTCAGATGAAACAGATGAATTTGCGCAGAGATAAAACAGAATAAATGTACTAACAGACCCGAGCATACGTGCACAATCTGCTGTTGCTCTTTTCCAAAATTGATTACAAAATTAGATTTGTGCGGTGAAAACAACAAGGACTCGTTCAAAAGCCCAAATCTATTGAGCAGACTGATGTGGATCTATTGATCTCGTTTTCATTGTAAGCTTTAACAAGCAAGTTGAACAAACAAAAAAGAGAAAGAGGAAGAAAAAAAAATCAAACCGCAATTCAAGTTGATCTCCAATAGCATCTATTTAACTAGCTAAATGCAGCCACTATCCCCTATTCAAACAAAAATATCCCAGGAGTGTCTTCGGAGTAGACCTTGAGTAATTGTAGCACAGTGTCTTTAACCGTGCTGGAGATGGGTCTTTTTAAAGAACCTCTAACATCTCAAGAGGAGCTTAAGGGATTTGGCTTGAAACCATGACAGCCCATCGGTTATGCTGCAGCAGTCCTCATGTGAGTTCCTGGAATTATACAAATGTTTTCCTGTCCTCGTGAGACAGTTTGTACTGTACTATGGAGCAAGATTGTAACTAAATATTCCACATTTGGACAAACCAAAGACTCAATAATATGAATCGGTCGCAGATCGGCCGCTAATCTGAAGGTAAAACACAAATCCAGAAGAGGAATCGATGCATGAAAACAAATCTGATTTCAGTGGGATTCATTTAAGACGGTAAATCAGTCATCACAGCAGTCGGTGCTGAGAGACTTCAACATGGCTGACACCGTTCCAATGATTAAAGCGATAACAAAACCTTTGTGTGCCCATGAGGCTGCTTTCCTCCTCCACGAGCTCTGCTGAAGATTTTAGTTTTAGTCGCTTGGATCAAGCAATAAAGCAGCCACTGAAGTAATCTGATCCTGCGTCTTGGCCTCATCTACAAACAACCAATCTTGAGCACTTCATCTGAATGTAAATGGCCACGGAGGAGATAAGCTAGGAGACCTGGTATTGTGCTCACCGATGAACAAAGCGCTGTTTCTGATTGGACATGATTGTTCAAACACAGCAAACAGAGCCAATTAGAGAGTGAACTCTGTATACATATTTAAACAGGGTCAAATTGCTTTCGTTCCTTTTTTTTTTACCACATCTGCCACAAATATGTCTTATAAGCACTTAAAAAAATATAATTAAATACAATTCAATCAAATATTTTTCAATTTCTTTTTTTTTCCTAGAGAGAGAACGAGAGAGTTTAGGCATACCAAAAGGAAACTGGTGAGTAACTCCTCACCAGAAGGAGTAATTTATATAATTGAGTAATTTCCTAAAAATATATTACATTCTAGGCTAGCTTTCAATCTTCTTCTTCAGTCATTTTGCCTTAATTCTGAAGTATTTTCTTTTGATATCATCCTAGTTTTTGGACATCAGAAATGAACTAATATATTTTTTGTCACACCAGTCACACAAAAAAATAATTTAATTAAACTAAATTGGTTTTCTAGAGAACTACTAAATAATTACAATGGCAATCAAATGCTGAATAACTTCTTTACATTTACTGTACTCACCATAGCATCGTTTTCCTTATATTGGGTGCACGGCGAATATTAATTTAGCATATATACACTTTATCTAAGTCTAATAGAGCTAATTTTTACCTGATTGTTAATTACCATGATAGAAGTTTGTGTTAGAAACCTGCTTCTACACAAGCAGCTATTAATAATCATTAGAACAACCCTAATTAAGAAAAATTGAGCTTAATGGTATGTAATGCAAACATGAGCAACGCAAGCAGGCAGAGACTCCCGTTGTAAGAAACAAGCAGAGGTGTGTCTGAGAGTCCTGCTAAAGATATATGGCATCCATTAGAAGCGTATTAAATACTCTGAGCTGCTCAACTGTGTGTAAGCTGTCTATTTATCACATACCGCATCACACATGAGCAGGCATCCCATCAGAGATTTACACAGCACAGAGCTTCACGCCATTAAAATTCAAGAGTTCTGATGCTAATCAGTCGAACATGGTGGAAACATATCACTATTTAGTTTTTTTTTTTTTAAATACCCAGCCAATTAGTTTGATGTCATTGGTGATCTTTTCTCACCATGCTATGAGGGCTGAAATTGATTATAGATCAGATCCTGTTAATTAAAAACACAGGAGAAACGCTACTGCTGTCGAAACACAAATGAGCTCAGAGCACAAAGAGAATTACATATGAGTGCTATTATTAAACATACATGTTAATTGCTTGGAAAGTCAATTTAGAAGGCGGAACTCAAATAATTTCCTTTTTTTAAAACAGAGCAAATACCAGATGTACAAAAGACTCTCAATAATATTAGTTAATCTTATTAAAACTGGACTATATATTTCAAACACTTTGTGTCTGGCATGCTGATAGTGATCTTAACAACATGCTAACATCAAAGCTTTTAACACAGACCACTATTTGCTTGAAATACATTTCTGAGCCAGTAGGCAGTAAGGCAGTCTCATCTCTTGAGAATATCTGCTTCTCTCTGTATGCAATCAGATTTTTTTGTACCCAATCTCTTCTTTTTTCTAACTGCATTCCTGTCACTACAGTATATGTTAGATATGCTTTGACTTTTGCGTGTAAAAAAGAAACCGAAGAATGTATTTCTATAATGAAAATCCTGAATCCTCTATAGCTAATCTTTTTTTTTTCTGTGAGAATTTCTATCCGTGGAAAACAAACATTTTATTCAGAGTGGGACATCGAAAAAGAAAGCTGAAAATACAATTGATGCTTTTTTGAACTGCCAAAAAAAAATAAAAATTAGAACCATTCCAAATCCATGCTAGGACCACATTAAAGTGCCAATCATCTCTCAAAAGAGTGCGGCTCCAAGCTGAGATTAAACTCACTCACCTGATCACTCAAGCCTGAAGCTTTCCATCCAACACACAGGGGCCGACACTAACCGTCATCCCAATTAAGGCTGTGGCCACTGGGGAGAACGGCAACCTTTCCTCTCTGGTTTCTCCTGTACATGGTCTGAAGCTCTGTCACAAATAACCTGAGGTCAGGCACAAACAATTCACAACAGGGATTCAGACTTGATTCAAAGTCCACAGACAGCACCATTCATTACCTCCAAGACTGTTTGGACACTGAGAGGATAGATGATGGAAAAGAGGTGACACCAGGGTGCAGACCAGACCAGGGATGCTAAGGAAGGTATAGATGTAAGTAACGGAAGACATGTGGTAGTCTAAAATAAAATCTTTTTTTAAGGATGGCTGACCTTTCCCATGCTATTAAGGTAGTTTGGCCCAAAATAAAAATGCTGTCATTATTTAATCACCATCACATCATTCCAAGCTTCTATGTATTTTTTGTGAATTTGAAAATATATATAGAATTTATTTATTTATTTAATTCTTTTGTAAAATAATATATATATTTCTTTATTTATTCATACATACATACATACATACATACACATATGACCATTTTAAAATGTGGGGGTTGGGATGATTATTTAATGTTTTTCTGCTCTTATGCTTACCATGCCTGCATTTATCTGATCAAAATGAAAGTAAAAACATACTGTGAAATAGAATTGCAATTAAAAATGTTTTCTCTTTTAGTATACTTTAAAATATAATTTAGTAATGGCAAAGCTAAGTTTTTAGCAGCTGTTTCTCCAATTTTCAGTATCCTATCCCTCAGAAATCTGCTGCTCAAGAAACATTGTTTTTATATTATCAATGACAAAAACAATTGTGCCGATTTAATAGTTTTGTGCAAACTATAATAATTATTTTAAAGGATTCTTTGATCAACAGAAAGTTCAATATAATAGAATGTATTTGAAATATAAGCTTTCTGTAGCAATCTAAAATATTACTCTTATCACTTTTGAGCAAATTAATGCATCCTCACTGGAAAAAGTCTTTATTTCTTTTATTATTTATTTATTTATTAATAAATAATAAATAATGTTGGTTTTATTACACGTAAAGTTTTTTTTTTCTATTATTATTATTATTTTACAATATTTAAAAAATGATAATAAATGTAAAAAAAAAATTATATATATATATATATATATATATATATATCTTGTATATATATAAATATCTGTCTTGTATGCGGTAGGACAAAAACTCTTCTATCATATTCAAAGACGCCGATATTGGTCTCGTCTAAAGGGTCAGACAGTGTTCCGTGTCAATCAATCACAGTCAACTTGCCGCCACCCACCTCTGGATAATTATAATATTTATGAGTGCCCATTTCATCGTGCTCTCTCTCCTTTTCAATCTCATTCCTGCTTTCCCTCTTCATCTCTTCGTATTCTTTTTCTCATTTTTTCCCTTTCACAGGTTTATTTTAATGAAAAGCACGGAACACAATCATTCAGGCATTTGCCGGTGTAATTCCTACAGCACAATGATTTGAATGACTATAAGCAGACGGAGAAAAAGTGCTGACAGCTCCGAGAATAAATACATTTCTAAAACACATGGCTGAAAGCTTCTCCCATCACCTCTGTTCCATATACTCACAATAAGTCACCTTAATTGATTGAAAAATAAAAATGTTCATTGCGTTGACCTTTAAAAGTGAGGGACTAAAGACGGTTTAAGAAACCAAAGTGGTAACTGAACCAGTGATGTTTCCATCTTCCATCTAATCAAATGCCTCTGTTGATGCTTCTCTGAGAGATCCGACACTACACACACACACACACACACACTCACATCCCCATTACTACATTATGACATGAGCAACCCACCACCCACAGCCACACAAACCACAACCACAAGTCAATTATTAGGTTTTATAGCACGTCTTGGCGGAATGACTTATTCATGGAGTCCTTGTCAGATGAAAATTATACACCCTTTCAATCACCTTCCCTCAAGGGTGTTCTGATAGTGGCAACACAAAAGGAAACTTTTTCACACGCAGACAGGAGCAAAAATGATGTTTTGGAATGGCGTCTTTGTGTTATAGTTGGTGAATGTATGAAGATGTTTGATAGCTTTACTAGATGCAATAAATTAATTAATCATGAACTCTGATCGTGAATGCATTATTAAACCAATTAAATGTTAATATGTGAATGTAAAATTAAATATTAGACTTGTAAGTATGTGGATGAGCACACCATATGGCCAGAGAATGGTCATAGATTCTAAGCCCCCCTCAAAAACACACAAGCGTGTGAATTATTTACTGTGTGAGTCAAATGAGCTATATATCCAAATATGCATTATTCATGATCATGATATAGTAGATGGATCTGCACATTTTGGTGTACAATAGATACTTTAGGTAGCGTGGAAGTTGTCCCTGATGGCTAGAGTGGTTTAAAAATGTGCAATTATTGCTTTGTTTTCAATAAATGATTCGCAATATACTGTATGTGAATGTGTAATAAAGCAAAAAAATTCACTAGTTAGGTTTTGCCATGTGTTCTGATACTGATCCTAATGAAAAGTGCTCAGGTGGCATACTGTTGCTAAGGTAACCTCCTCAGAGAAACGTGATTTCTATTATATTTGGTCTATTTGCTGGAAGATGAAAATGTAACTGAAATGCTCCTTATGTAATAGGTAGAATTAAAAAGGGTTTAATATATAGTTTCACTCCTCATAATAGTTCTCAGTCTCCAGTAAGAAAGTCTGAGTTGGGTTTAAGCTCGATTTAGAGTTTAGAGTGCTGCAGACTCATGGGACGTGCACACATTTCACGGGTTACAACACCAGCCATTCCAGACGCTGTGTCTGGATCGATTCACAAGCTCTCTCTCGTTCTCTTTTCTCCTCTTTGTTCGCTCCGTCCTCTTTCTTTCCTCTGTCCTGTGAGATTTCACACCAGTGTCTGTAGTGATGCATTTGATTGGAGTACACACCTCTGCTGCTCCTTGAGACAGCTATGAGCCCTTGTGTGTGCGTATGTTACAGACAAAGACATGTCAAGGAGTGACTCTACATCCTTTGAGCTCTAATTCTGTGAAAGATTGCATGTATATCACAGTGTTCCTTTGCGTCATCACATTCACGACTTTCTGGGTCATATTTTATCCCGAGATCAAAAAATATTTATATTCTTTTTTTCTTTTTAAGTATTTCTTGTACTGAATTTAATATATTCTGACTGAAACAAAGAGTTTTGCATACTTAAAAATCAGTGATGCTATGAAACATAATTAAAAAGTTTAAGCTATAAAACCCTTTGTAGAGGTTTGTTGTGTCATTGCTTTACATGAGATTTACAATGAGCGTCTGGGCAGAGCATGAGGAACCATAATGGGCTATCTTAATGCATTGGTTTAGATGAGAGAGAGCTGTTTTGACAGGCCTCTTCCATGCTGAGTAGTGTGGAGGCTGAGAGAACCGACAGAAAGACACTGAGATAATACAGAGAGAGAGAGAGAAAGAATTCTTTTTAATCTGGATTTGCATTAACAAACAACACTTTCTGGCACGAAAAGAAAGATTACAGCCTCAAATGATTCCTCTTTCTCTCACATCAAATAAAAAAATTGTGTTATCCTATAACAAACACATGCTTGTTATAGAAGAGTTAGTGAGCTGTATGAGTCTCCATAGATCCCTCGGTGTATCAAAATACGAACTGGATCCTATTACAAGAGGAAAGGCTTTAATAACTCAGATTCCTAAATTAATTTTTAAATTAGTGCTGTCAAATGATTAATGGCGATTAATGGCGCATCCAAAATAAAAGTTTGTGTTTGCGTAATATATGTGTGTGTGTGTGTGTATTTATTATGTGTATATAGTAAATATTGTAAATAAAATCAAATAAAACATTTATATGTGTGTGTAAATTTAGAATGTTTGCAGCGGGTAAAATAACTATTGAACGCATCACCATTTTTCTCAGAAAATATATTAGAAGTTGCTGCTGAGGTGACATTTTCCCCAGATGTTGGTAACAACCCAAGTAATTCAAACATACAAAGAAAACAAAACCGGTTCGGAAATTAATTATGCATAATAGAACAAAATGACTCAGCCAAAAAGTACTGAACACATGAAGAAAGGGAGGTGCAAAAAGCCATGGAAAGCCAAGACACTAGCAGAAATATATCATTAATTAGAAAGCAATACTGCAGCCTGTCAGTGGAAATTAATATTAGCTGGTTCAGTCCCAACACCAGGATAATGGAAGATGAAACAAGGGTGGACATTTCAGCAAGACAATGACTCCAATGGACAATGACAGAATGGCCCAGCCAATCGCCTGACTTAAATCCAATAGAAAATAAGAACTAAAGATCAGGGTTCATAGAAGAGGCGCATAGATCCTTCAAGATTTGAAGACTGTTGAAGAATGGGCCAAAATCACACTCGAGCAATACATGCAAATATTCATACATGAATCAGCGTCTTGAAGCTGTGATCACCATCACGTCTTTTGCACAAAGTATTAAATGCATTTCAGTAGTGCAATACTTTTTTTCCTGTATCATTCCATTTTATTGCACATAACTTCTATTACGTATTTTCTGAAATACTTATTTGCACCTGCTGTATCTAAAAAAAAAAAAAATCACAAAACCAATGCTAAAAAAAGGCTACAGTTCAGTCAGACAGGGTGATTTCAATTTAATTACGGAGTGAAAGTGAATTAGCATACTGTCCACGATGCTAAAGAGAGACTAACCAATCAGAGAAGTCACTGTTACCATGGAAAGTGCTAATTCTAAAGTTGTAAAGAAGTACATTTAAAAAAAAAACACACAAAACTCTAAGTGAATTGATTGCGTCGTTTGCAACGGGATGACTCATTTGTTAATTTGCTCTCTAGTACAGAGTTTTGTAGCTGTTTTGTGCTCTGATATTCCAATGCTATGAATCAACTGACGTAATATTATGATTTATCATTTGGTTAGTTTGACTCATTGCTTGAATTCTTTGTTATTTTTTAAATGCCTTGGAAATTGTATGAAAAAATGACTTATGGCTTTGCTGTGCAGTCGCCGTTGTGCAATATTATCCTGAGAAAAGAAACCGGCCACTGACTCAAACAAGAAGCTGTGAACACTTTGACATCAAAAACATGGTGAATTACAGCAATCCCTCTGGGCGCACAGGAATAGCTTTTAGTAATTAGCGCCGAACCCCTCCTGGCCTTCGAGGAACCCACAGTTCTCCCACTTGTCAGTCATTTTCCGAACAAATACAGTAGGAGTATGAAACACAAGTGGACCCAAAAAAAAAAAAGCATTCAGGGATTCTGAAAGGGGAAAATTCCCTCAGCACAAGCATGAGCGTGCATACTGTATACGAGAGAAGACTAAATGAGGGATATCCTTTCACACACAGCCACTCGCTCTCAAATTGAATAATGGATACGATTTCTCGGCATCAACACTATAGATAGTTTTTAACAACCAACATTCGAGGGTCAGAGGTCATGAAACCGTTTCGGCACTGCAGTGTGAGAATGGGTGATAAGTGGACAACTACTTTATAACAGGACTCTCTCACACACAGTGTGAGCAATGCTGTATTGCTGACAGCAGGAATGGGTCAGTAATTGCATACCTGCCTCTCTATCTAGTACTGAAGACTAAATTCCAGTCAGGTTGAACTCTATCTTTTTTTTCTGTGGATAGAGAGAGAGAGAGAGAAATGAAATGGAAAAAATGAAAAAAGAAAAGAAAACTTGCAGCCTAGCATGTAAATGTATTTTTATTTAAATAAAAATCAATATCTCTGTGTATTTTATCTTATTTTAATGTATCGTAATTTTATATCATATATGTGTATGTGTGTGTATATATATATATACACTATAGAAACTGTTCATTTGCTATCATCTTCCAACCCTGAATATTGCATTATTAGTTTATAATATAGTGCACTTCACGTGAGGAGTTTTATTTATGTGGCACACTGGGTGTCTATGAAGAATGTTTCTAATGAGTAGATCCAGGACTATGCTGATTTTGGGGGATAATCTGCTGAATTAATTTACATTTTAAATGTGTTAAAGCTGAGAATGCTATATTCTAATAGACAGTTGAACGCATAATTAAATTTGTTGTATTATTAAATAAGCACCCAATTGTGAAGAAATTTGCTGAGATTTCTAAGAAGTTCTGTGAATGAGTCACAAGCACGGGGTCCCATTTCAGTTCGGTTACTGGCTGAAGAGAGGTTCTTGCAAGGTTTCGGAAGAAATTTTATTTTGTAAATTGACTATTTAGAGATCCATTATTTCTTAAAGGTATATACTGTCTATAGGTATATATAAAGGTATAAATGCACTGGGGGAAAAACTATATCTATCTAATATGGTGGCAAGATTTTAGGTTTTGTGGATTTAACTTGCATTTAGTAAAAGAAAATGGTATAAAATCTGATATAATGTTAAAATACTAGCTTCTGAAGTACCAAAACATGTTTAGTGCCTTTGTGATTCATTGCTAACCACCAAAAAACACACGGTAATGAAAAAAAAACCAACACACGTATGACTTTTTTATAGGATTTTGTACAATTTGTCTAAACCCCAGTGACGGGTAGGTTTAGGGGCGGAGTTAGGTGTAGGTCATTCATACAAATTCATACGAACTGGCAACTCGGAAAATGTAAAACCTTGTAAAATATGTATGAACTGCTGTGAGACTGGGCTGAAACAAACAAATGTAGACTCAAAGCTCATCGTAAGTAGTTTTTCCACAAGATGTACATATATAATAAAACACCATCATTTAAACTAACATGACACTAAAATAATACAATACAACTTAACAACAATTTAAGATAGTAAGGATAATTTCTGTTAACAGATTTACTGTAGCATTTCTAGTCTTTTATCAATAAAATAATATTACAGTATGTTAAAAATGGAGGCTAATAGTGTCCTTTTGTCAAAAAAAGAACTTAGACTAGATCTCCATTAAGCCCTGAAAAGCTGGTTTATCAGAATCTAAGCAAAACCCATTCAAACACAAGAAGGAGAGAAAGTATGGGAGAAAACAGCACAGTAACCAAGCAGTGTTTGCCCCTGAAATAAAGCCTCATCGATCCCTGTGTGCTGTAATTTGGCAGTGAAGGTTTGTCCTCTGCTTTGCTGGAGTTATGGACGAGCTTTGTGAATAGAGTCATGCATGCCTGTGTGTACATCCGCAGAGAGATGCAGAGCCTACGGTGCCCTTCAAAGAGTCACAAGAGGTGAGGAGATAGTCCCTCAACAGATAGAGCAAAATTAAACGCAGACTTAACTCAAGCTCAGCTCTGATTAGCCAAGAACATAAAGGACAAAATAAAGAGAAGGACAAAATAAGAGGTGCAGAGCTCTGAAAAGGTCTGGAATACAAAGCAAGTGTTTGGTACACACATGCGCGTACACAACTTGTTGAGTGGGTCGTGTAAACAACAGCAGGTCATTACTGCTACCCTCTGTCATTGACTTAAAGTGTCTTGAAGCAAAGAAAAACACACTTTCTCTCTAACCCCCACACACAGAGCTCTCGTCTTCCTCGAGGTGTCTTGACAGTGAAACCTTGACGGTGGGTTGGTTGGGTGACTCAGCTCTCCTCTCACAATGACAACTGTCTGAAAGAGATGCTGGTGCTAAGAATGGTTTCACTTCAACACACAAGGAGGTACAATCTTCTCTGCTCAGATCTCAGATACAAACATTCGCCCAAATGGAAGCTTGACGGAGTGCAGTGGACTTGATCAGAAGGCATGTTTTAGGGGCTGGGTAAAAATACTGGTTTTCTGATTCATCTTTATTTAAACCTGAAGCTCAATGCCACTGTTTCCTTTACCACTGCTTAATCTTCACCAGTGCAGTACAATTTACTGCAGTCTACAATTCTCCATGGTTCTTTCTGTAAGCAAAACACTAATTTACGCCAAGATAAAATCGAATCGAATGTAGACACTCAATGTATGCTCTTGTTCCAACTGGATTCGTCTGATTGGTCTATTGTTTACAACTAGGATTGATCTGCTGCTTTGCATGCCTAAGTATTTTTAACTTTACACAATGTTTTAAAAAATAGGACAGTCCTTTGTGGAAAAGGAACCTCTTAAGAGACTAATTTGGAATGTTCTTTTAAGGGCATGTGATACTTCAAGAATAGAAGTGCATAGCATATTTTATATCCAGTAAAATAATGTAGCTAATCGGCATTCAAAATCAAATTCTGTTTGAGTAGGTACATTTGACAAGAAATGCATGTCCTACTGTATATAATCAGAGTGTCTATTTACACTAAGTGCAATGGCAAGCCTTGCTGGCAGAGGCTATTTACTCTAACCCGGCCAACCAACGTGTGATTGGTCTAGTCAACTTTACAAAAAAAAACAAAAAAACGTTTTCAACAGTTTTCAGCTCCAGTGGCACAGATGGTAAAATGTATGTTGTACTCATTTAAATGGGATCACCTCAGGTTGGAATCCACCTTTTGCCAAACATTTTTCTACCTTTTCAAATTTCTGATAACATCAGAAAAGCATTTATTTTCAATGAAAATGAAAGAAATAATTAATAAAATAGAATATTAAGTATCAGACAGGTTAGGGTAGGTGTAGGGAGGGCTTTATTGTCCCAGTAAGGTGGCATCCATGTAATAATTTGGATTAAATTTAAATTGTATACTGTTATAATGTACTGCAATTCTGAAGTGCATATAATTGCCACTATTAGCAGAAAATCCTGCTATTTTAACATAGTATATCACTAAGAAGTGTTGCTATTTTCACTAAATGGAATTCATTGCTATTTGCACTTACACTTTCAGTTGGCATTGCTTCCCAGTCATTCACAACTCTTTTCCCATGGCCTCGTGAGATTTCAAAATGTGAGCATGTATCTTGTTGGATATAGAAGGTCATCTGGGTACATTTCACCTACTGTTTTATGAACATTATGAATTCAGACAAACTATTTATTTTGCCTACTGTATAGTTAGGAAGTAGGCTTATTGGAATACAGGCTTAATCTTTTCTTATACTGAGCTCTTCAGAATACATCCTAGGATAGAATTTGGCCAAATTTTAAAAGGCAGCATGCCTAAAATGACATAAAATAGGTGGGCATCTCACTAGTTTTTGGAACAGAGTTAATGTGTTTCAAAAACAAACACAAACTGCCACATGCATGCCTACACACACACACACACACTGTGCTGTAGCAGAAGACAAATGTATTGAGTAACGAGTGTCCAGAAGGCTATCTGGTGTCATTTCCTGATAGATCTCTCTCTAACACGCACTTACAGAGATACAGATGACCAGAAGATTCTGGTTCACTTTGTCAGCCTTGAGTGTTTGTTATGGATCAGAAATGTCCATCAGTCAGTCAAACCAGGCCTGATATTTACACACCTAAACATAACACCTGACACCTCCTCCTCTCTCTCGTTTTTCTTACTGTTTTTCTCTCTTTCAGTCATACTCTCCTCCTCTCTCTGAAAATCCAATTCCTCCGCTCTCTGGCAGTGAATGGACAGCTTCTGCAGAGAGAGAAGCTGTATTCAGCATGATTTGCAATAGGATTACAGCAGTGATGTTGTCTGGCTCTCTTTGGCAGCAGCGGGGAGGTGTTTTTACTGTTCCCTGTGAGATTGAATTGGACTTTAAGAGCTGCCGGAGCATGTTTACCAGCAGGTGCTGTAATCTGGTTAACTGGTGCTAAGCACATATCGCACATATTGCAGTATAGGACAATGTTTGGGAATTGATGTCAATTGATTACACATTTCTGTGTTACATTATACCCTGATTATATGATAAAATAATTAGCAATTTTTTTTTTATAGAGAAACACTCCAAAAAGTGCATTCAAAAACAAAAATGCAGGAAAATGTAGGTCAGGATGCATATTTATTTGTAAATTTTTTTTGTATTTATTGCATTTATTTTAGTGCTGGTAACTAAATTAATCACATTAATCACAAAAACATTTTTTGTGTTCATAATATATTTGTATGTACTGTGTATTTATTATGTGTGTATATATATATATATATATATATGTATAAATACACATGCATGTATATATTTAAGAAAAATATTTTATATTTATATATTAAAAAAATTATATGAATATAAATACATGTAAAAATGTTCTAAATATATACTCTGTGTGTATATTTATATATAGTACATAATAAATATACACAATACACACACATTTAGGGGCTATCCAGATAACTCAAAGAAAGATGCATTTATATTAAGATGAAAGATGCATTTATGCAAAATATCTTCCTTTGTGTTCAGCAGAACAAAGAAATTCTTACAGGTTTGGAACTACCTGAGGGTGAGTAAATGATAACAGAATTTTCATTTTTTGGTGAACTATTGCCTTAAACAACAATACTAAAAAGAAATTTAAAACCAGTTTACAGAAGACATTGTTCAGCCCTGCCATTAACACAGCCCTTTCAGAATGCATTATATTACCTGTAATCTATGTGCGAGAGTGTGTGCATCCGAGTGAGTCAAAGAACCACTTAAAACTGTATGACAAATTGGAGTCATACGAAACGCACTCAAAAACATATAAATATATGTCTGCACAGATGTGATTAGTATCACTGATCTATGGCAGATGGGACAGTGTTGTTTAGTCTTAAGCATCTCATGAAGGACCGGCTTCTCTGTGGGCTACAGTTAGAGCTCAGCTAACATGGCAGAGACAAATGCATCTAATTATATTCAGAGGCCTGGACTCATAAAGCCCATCTGAACCGAGACCAGCTCTGGGGTGGATAGGCAATCATTCGAGACCACAGCCCAACCTGCTATCAATCACATCAGATCAATGGAAAGATGCACAGTTACCGGGGCAGGTCAGCATGATTAGAAATTACTTACGGATTTCTTACGTATATGACACCCAATTGAGCCGGCAAGCGACATAATGAACTGGAACTAGAACTTTTAAGCTAGCTCATTTGATGCTGAAATACTTTAGAATGAAATGTACTTTTTTACACTGCAATTTTTTTTTTCTCGCAATTCTGGATCTATAAGGTTACACTTTATAATTTAAAAATTATAACCTATTTCAGCCTGAGCAAAATGAATGAATATGATATGATGGAATTTTGACAGTTTATATATATAAAAAAAAACGGTATAATATTAACACTTCTAAATATATGAAAAGAAAGGAATAATCAAGCTGAAAAGGTTATTGTTTTTTCTCTTGCTCAAAGATTGTTGGTGATGGATAAAAGCACGAGACGAGTGTGACAGTTTATCCTGTCAAATTATTCAGCAGAGCAGAGGACCCTGCAATCCAAGATCTGCACACACATTCTAACACACATACACAGGTACAAACTGATATTTCCCCAAAATGTCACAAGCCTGTCTTTGATTTCATCTGTGTCTAAGATGACAAGGAAAGCAAGAGGTTTGTGATTGGTAACGCTCTTTCTGACCCAAACAAGGTGACAAAAGATTAAAGGTCAAAGGTGACTGGAGGGAAAACAACGTAAGTGGGACAGAAGCTTGTGATCCCTACAGTGCATCTACTGTAACAGGAGAGTGTGTTTATGTGTGTAAGTCAATTCTTGCGTGTAACTACAGTATGATGTAACTTGCTGTGATGTTTACACAGTTAATTAATGCTGTAAATCTATTGTACGTTTACATTAATTCACACTAAACTGGTTTCTAATAGTGACAGCAAACTTGACATTTTCTCTCTTCTGACCAACATAATCAATCTATTTTGGAACGTCATAAAAATGCTAGTGTAGATTGTTTTTCTTTTGCAGTTGAACAATGAACGAGTTCATTGTATAACTGTACTTTGCTTTAATTTACATTGTAATGCTGTCAATCATCAGAGATCCTTTAGTGACAGCATGCTGAGCGAACAAAAAAGAACAAATTCTCATCGAGCAATTAGTCATACTTGACATAGAATTATATGACTAGTAAAAGACTAATAAGAATAATAATTGAAGATTTTTAATTGCCACCTTAAACACACCTAGCATACAGAGCAGGTCATTAGAAACAGAGAGAGAGAGAGAGCTCACAGGAGGCGGGTGAATAATTCTCTCTGAAGCTTTCTACATTTATCTGGGAGAAGTGAAATAGTCGCGCTACTATCTGCCTGTGGAGGTGCGCTGTACTGATTATTCTCCAGCTCTCTCTGTTTCTCTCTTTCTCTGTCCTCCCTCCACTTGCTGCTCTTGTTTATGTTAAAGCATTAAAGCGGAGCTTCAGGCAAAGGCATATAGCTCTTGCCAAGCCATGTTTGCATTTTAATTCATCTGATCAGGTACCCAAGGGTTGAGAGACAGAGAAAGGACATTATTACTCCTGAGTTGTGTTTGCCAGTGGCCTTTCTGTGCTCATTATGGCAGCTCATGGTCACTAGCTGCTGTCAGGTCACATTGGCTGTTTGGTGGCCTCTGATTTGCATGGGTTTTGATCTAAACAGTGGGAGGTGACCAAAGCGGGACAGTATCTTTTGATCTGTCCACTCACTGTAGTTCTGTTTTGCTCTTCACTACAGATGCATGCGTTCACCAGAGACGCTGGGGCAAAAAAATATATCATAATTTTATGTAAGACTTCATAAAAATACAGTAAAACATTCAGTTTTCTGTGCAATTCGGTGGTTGGTTTATATCTACTGTAGATGTAATTGGACTCCTGTCTTCCATACAGCTCCATTAAACATCCCAAAGTGTTTGAGAATCACTGAAGTGTGTTTTGTCTAAATTATAATGTTCTTCTGGGTTAGCAGTTTCATGGATGTCATTTTTGTCTAGTGTCTTTTGCATAGTGACCTTTATTGATGCAAGCGAGGTCTGCAGTTCCTTCAAAGTTTTCCTTGGGTCTTTTGTGACTTCTTGAATAGGTTATTTCTGTGCTCTGGGAGACATTTTGGAAGGTCGGACAGTTCTTGGAAAGTTCACTACTGTGCTAAGTTTTTACCATTTGGAAATAATGGCTGGCTTTGTGACATTCTCTGTGGTCTGTTTTTGAGGTGACGGGAGTCACTTTTGCTGCAATAGCTCAGATACATCATACACTCAACTAAAGTAGAGCAGCGGGACTGATATACATGGTCATATAATCGGTGAGTTACTGGGTAATAATAAATAAAAATTAAAAAAATCAGCATAATTTACACACCCTTCACTTGTTTAACCAGAAAAACAGAAGCCATTGACTTTCATGGTTGTTTTTTTGTTTTGTTTTTTAGTCACACAGGGTAACTTTTTTTAATTATCAACATTCTTTTAAAATATCTTTTTTTTGTGCGTGTGCTTAACAGAAGAAAGAAGGTTACATGCTTGGAATTGTATTTTTTGACATAAACCCAGTATAAATGTTAAAGGTTTGTTCGAAAGAATTTTCCAATCAAAAGAAAAGCATTCACTTTACATAAAAGCATATAATGTTCATGTAATGCAGGAATATGAAGGGGTTATTTATTTGCTGAATGAAGAGTGAGTCATGACTGAAAAGAAAAAAAAAGGAAAGTAATTGATATGGAAGTGCAGTTGCAGAGTGTGGAAGCAGGGAGTAGTCCTAGAGAAAGAGCAAAGAATTTTTTGGGACAGCCTAATAGACCGCTTTGCCATCACCCCTTCATCTGATACATAAAATTGTCAGAGCTGTCAGTGCAATGGACTGATCATAGTGTTTGTCAGCAGGCACTGACAGCGACATATTTTCCCACATCTGTTATTTCCCTCTTCTTGGAATTCAGTCATAGTAAAGGTCATGCTGACTACAATGCCACAGCCAGTTAACATATACCTACCATGTGTGCTTCTTTTATTTCAGGCTGAATAAGAGATCTACCTATATATCTATATATCTATCTGTCTGACTGACTGTCTGTCCATCATTTTAAATGGCAGTTAAAGTCTTACTCCATCCTCATCTTTCTCTTCCTTTCACTCTTTCTGACAATTCTGTCATTAACAGAGCTGCATGTAAAACATTAGAAGTGATGTGTTGATTAGACCTCATGGAGCTCCATTATGCTTGTGGCAGCTTGTATTTTAGAGTGACTATTTTTTGTGCTTTGATGAGACAAAAAATGCATGAAAATTAAATATGCAAATTGTGGCAACTCAGAGCCTGTCGGCATTCTATGATGAATGTGTACAAACATTAAACCTATAAAGTGATTTTTAAAAGAATATGTTTTAATGAGAGGTGGATGTAGAAGAACAAAAGCTTAAAGTTCATGCAAATTCTTGAAGGCTGAATTTATTTGATCAAAAACACACAAAACAGTAATATTGAAAAAACTGTCACTTTTGGTCAATTTATTGCATTCTTGCTGGGAAAAAAACTTTTTTTTACCTAAAAAATAAAAAAACAACACTTTTAGCATAGTTGAGCAGCATAAAATACTGAGAAGCAGTAATAGAAATCATTTAAAATGAAAATGGACAGCTTTACACATTTGTGTGTGCTTGTATCAAAACATTAGCTCAGCAACATGCTAACCGCAAACTATTTAAATTAGTTGTAAGTTGCATCTAATGAATAGTACTATTTCATGTGTTATCAAGAGTGTTTCAAATCAAGCTCATCCACTTCAGTTCAGATGATGCTTATGTTTGTAGTTCACTAGGTTTTGAAATTGAGTCTTACAGACAGACTTGGTGTTTGGAAAAAGTTGTGTGTGTAACCTGGAAAGCCCTGTTAGCAGTACACACAAGTGTGCTGAAGTGACTGAATCAGATAAACACATGCTATATTTGGAGAGACAATGTAGCAATCTCCAGGGGTTTGTGACGAACGGAAGCATCCAGCAAAATAACGCACTGTAAGCTCCTTAAAATCCCTGCAGAAGGAAGGGAGAGAGCGCGAGGGAGGAATAAGACACTGTTTTGACCCTTCTCTTGCCATCTTGTCATGAGAGTAAGCAAAGGACTTGCTACCTGTGTCTCAGCACCACGTGTAATCCTCCTAACATGGTGCAAACCAACTTAAAGACATCAAACCTCTGTGCCGTCATCTGCCAAATCAAACCTAATCAAGCATTCCCAATGCACTGCTTAAGTGACATTATCAGCCTACCTCCAAAACCTGATCTGTGTTAACAAATCCCCCATTAAAATGCATAGGACATAAAAGCATTCATGTTTGTTTAATTAATTCATTGATTAATTTGCTTGTTTATTCATCTAGCTATTTATCAGAATGCTTTAAACAAAACAGAATACAAAATAACAAAATTATTTTAACACATTAAATTATTTTGAATTCTATGGAGTCCCTGAAGGGACATGGCGGTATGAAAAATTTGAGATGGGAAGAAAAATATTTAACTTTTTTGCATTTTCTTGCAAAACTTTTGCATTCTCTCACAAAGATATTTGCGTTTCCTCGTAAAACCAGTTGACAAATGCACTTCATTATCCACCCGAATGGCTTGCACATATCACAGTCAGCAGAATGAGAAAAAAATATTTATAACATTTTAAATATGGATATTTTTCTTAAAAAAACAAACAAAAAAAACAACACACTTTGATTTGTAATGGGGGGCCTTTATTCACTCCCTGGAGCCGAATGGGGCAAAGTTTATTATGAATGGGTGTGCTTTATTTGACAGCTTTTGGACTATTGAACAAAAACACCCTCTTACTTCCATTCAAGTGCTTGGAAGAGCAAGGAAAATGTTTAATATGTCTTAGATTGGATTCCTCTAAAAGAATGCACCTAGGATGTAGGGCTTAGCAATATATCGCACAATATATTCATGTGCATCTCGTCAGTAAAGCCTGTTCTTTGATTAGCGGTAAATATATACAGTATAACCTGTTTTCAAATGGAGCAGCAGTTGATACACAGAGCCGTAGGTCATTGACAAGCTATACAATATCAGGTTCAGTATCGCAAATGAATCCCCCGCAAAACTAAATGCGATACTACTGTGTTTAGTGGTTGAGCGACTGAAAATGAGGCGTGTGGATCCATGTGCAAATTTTCTTTAATCAGAGTCAATGGACAGGGTCAAGACACAGGCAAACAGAGCATTGAAGGCAAGGCAGAATCGAAGTAGGAGTACACAGGCAAATATCGTGGCTTGGGTGACTGGAATGCCCCTCAGGGCGATAAGGTGGCCTAGACCCCCTCCAAGCCTGGCTTTGTCGATGGTGACATCTTCCAGGGTCCTGACAACGGTTTACCTGGCCATGAATTGGACACCGAACCTGACAATGGCTCTCTCTGCCATGATTCGGGGCTGGGACCCAACAACTGCGGACTGGAATCTGTAGGAAGATCGGCAAAGCAACCACCGACGGAACCTCCTGAGGATCGACGGCCTTTGAGTGCAAAGGTTCGGGGGCGGCAGCCATCTTGTGCATCGGCTCAGGGGCGGCAGCTTTCTTGTCTGATGACTCTGAGTGAAGCCTGGCAACATGTCTGTTGATTCTGACTGAGGAATGTCGACCATTTTGTGCAGTGGTTCAGGTGTTGTAGCCATCTTGTTGCAGCAGTTCGGGTCTGGCAGCCATCTTGTGAAGTGGCTAGGGAGTGGCAGACATTTTGTGCAGCGGTTTAGGTGTGGCAGACATCTTGTGCAGCGGTTCGGGTGTGGCAGCCATTTTGTGTTGCAGCTGGGGCTCGGGAACGGCGGCCGTTTTGGTTTGTGACTGTGACTCTGGATTAGGGACCATCCTGGACTGTGAGTGGGGCTCAGAAATGATGTCCATTTTCTGCAGTGGCTATGGGGCAGAAGCCATTTTGTTTAGCAGCTGGGGCTCGGGAACGGCGGCCATCTTGTGCTGATATTGTGGCTGAGAAAATGGCTGCTATCTTGTGCAGTGATTCGTGATCGGTGCCTTTGAAGGTGTGGTGTGATGTGACTACCCCTTTAATCTGGGAAGTGGGCTTCTCCTCTTCATCTGCAATGCCCACTGTGATATTTGAGCCTGCCATCACCAGGGCATATTCCAGAAACTCATGATACTCAAAACTCCCCATCGGCATCCACAACTTTACCGGTTCGTTGAGGCCCCAGCGGAACAAGTCTTTTAGCATCAAGTCACTCCATGGTACCTGGCAGCACAGTTCATAAAACCGGGTGACGTATTCCTCGATCGGCAATCCGCCTTGTTTGAACTGGATAAGTTACTACATCGGATCTCTCCTAAACTGGGGTCCTCTGGAGAAATTGCTGGATCCTGTTAGGGCAAAGTCTTCTGTAATTTCTGAAACTAAGGCTTGTGGATCCATGTGCAAATTTTCTTTAATCAGAGTCAACGGGCAGGGTCAAGACACAGGCAAACAGAGCAGTGAAGGCAAGGCAGAATTGAAGTTGGAGTACACAGGCAAATATCGTGGCAACCAGCAAACAATCACAATCCAAGAAACAGTCCAATAATCAAACACCAGGAGATAGGGGCACGGAAAGAACGCTCAGTAATGACAGTAGAAACAAATCAAGACTTTGAAAATTGTTAGTGTAATGAGTCAGTGTGAAATGAGGGTGTGGGTGTGGATGTGGATGATTACGAGCAGGTGTGTGTGTGTGCAAATCTGAAACAGGTGTGGGTGCGTGGTGCATGTTGGGGAATTGAGTCCATGTGAATGTGAGTCCCAGGGAGGTAAGGTGATGTGAGAGCTACCTCTAGTGGAGCTTGAGGGCACTCATGACATGTAGCTTGTCAGTCAAGAACCAGTTTTACTGGCGAGATGCGCATATACAGTATATATCGTGCAATATATTGCCCAGCCTTACTAAGATGTTTTGAGGGTGAGTAAATCTAACCCTTTAATGTATTAGTAGTTACGTAATACACTGTATATATTTTCCAGAACATATTCTAAGAATTTGCTGTAGTTTCAGTATAAAATATACACCACTATTTAATAGGGATGGGACGATACACCTACCTCCCGATTCGATACGATTCCGATACTTGGGTGCCGATACGATATGTATTGCGA
>JAUCMS010000079.1:9070479-9097414 GCA_032357445.1 Enteromius radiatus | reverse complement strand
GCAGTTTATACAGCTCTTAACATTTATTTTAATCTAGGACTAGTCTTAATCCCTGTACGGGAAACTGGCCCTAAATGAATAGTTCACCCCAAAATTATGATTTACAGAAAATGTTCTCACCCTCAGGCTATTCTACATGTACACAAGATTGTTGCTAATTGAGAACAGATTGGGAGAAATTTTGCATTATATCACTTGCTCACCAGTGGATCCTCTGCAGTGAATGGGTGCCGTCAGAATGAGAGTCCAAACAGCTTATAAAGGCATCGCAATAATCTCCAATAAACTCCAATCCATCAATTAGCATAGTGTACCCTACTGTAGGTGAATACATTTTCAGCAAATTTTCATTTTATTTCATATATGCTAGTCATAGTGAGATTTTGCTATTCAGGTGAAGGTTTGGAACTAACTGAGAGACAAGAAAGGTTTCAGAAAGTGACCTTGTACCGCACTGTAATGGAACCACCAGACTTCATTCATTCACTGACCACAGGGGACAGAAGAGTGTTTAGGTAAAAAAGTGCACACACAGAAGCTGTCCAGCAGAGTCTTCCGTTTGATGTAGACGGCTAATTGCAGTTTCATCATATTGCACCTGGTTAAGAGTAAGACTAAGTTTGAAATCATAAGTATGAATGTGTTGCAAAGTCTAACGCAGCGATCCTGCTCTTTAAAATCAACTGCAGTAAAGTTTAGTTCTAATGTCACTCAAACACACCTGGCGGTAATTTACGGGTGAACCCAAAGACACTGATTAGCTGATTCAGACATGTTTGATTAGAGCTGGATTTAAACGCTGCAGGAAGGATAAATCAGAACTGAGCACCTCTGCAATAAATGTTGTCATTACCTATTAAAAAATGAATCAATGAATAAATAAATATTGTAAAAATAAAGACAGAAATTAAAAAAGAAAGAATAGAAAGCCATTCCAATGTTTCAATTTCTGAGTAAAAATTGTTCAAGTAAATCTTGGAAACTGAAGATATAATTTACCAAACAATTGCAAACATATGGAAAGTTTTTTTGTTTGTTTTTTTACAGTGAACTCCTTTCTTTCAGTATGAGAAAAGCATAATACTGTAGTTATTATGGAATCCCATTGTTGTGTTAACCATGACCAAAAAAAGGCTTTGTACTCTGTGCGAATGGTTTGATAATAACGTAGTTTTCGGGAGGAACGCTGGACGAATTGGCCTTAGCTGGCCTGCATTAGCTAATCAATCTCCTCGTTCCAAACTTCCAATCAAATTCCTCCGAAGCATTATAAATATCCGCTTCCTGCTTACTTCCGCATCTCGCTTTTGCAAAACCTCCTCCTTCCCCGCCTACCTCCCTTCGCACTGCGCCTTCCTCAGGGGGGGGCAGCCGAGGATCGAGCCTGCCGTTCCCCCGGCTCGCTCCCAGGACAGCACGCCAAACCTGCTTATATATACTTATGAGGAAGCGCCAACTCGTGAAATACTAATGTAATTATTAGAATACAAAAAGCAGTACTAAGAATATGGAATATGATTATTCTCATTTTTATTGACACATCTGCCACCCAGCTTCCACCAGCCAGGCAGAAATGATCACAGGAGCAACTGACTGACAGGTTCTCTCAGAGAGACACCTCGTGCACACTAATGGAGAGATCTAGAATGCTGCAGTGAGAAAATGCTGAAAAAATAAATAAATAAATTATAACCATCAAACGTCATTCTATGAGATTAAAGGAGACAAACCCATTTAGATTGAATTAATGAAGTATTGTTGGCTGCACACATCAAAAAGCAAGCTTGTAGATGTACATAACGGCTCACTGCATCACTGCGGAGAAAACACAGATGAACCGTACAGCAAGCCAACAGCTTGGACAGAGGCCTTTAAAGCTTAGGCAGAGCTATAAATATAGGTAATATGCGAAAAGAAAGAGCTGGTGTTTTATAGGTACAAAGGTTTGTTCGGTTTGTAGTGGCAGTCAGGACACGCTGACATTTCCTTTAGATGTGCACTTTTTCAGAAGGCCCGCAGGGGAGACGGGATAGCCCGCCACGACCGCTACCGAAGAGGGCAAAGCTGAACGCTGACACTAACAGCAGGAGACAGAGCAGGCGACGTGACGTAACCTATTACACTTTAATACCTGTCTAAAACAATCTCCCTCTCCATCACACACACTCTCACACTTCAACCCGCAAGCTCAGATCATAGACTCCCTCTGTCTCCTTTGTGCGTGCACACTTATACACACGAGAAACCCACAGAGTGCGTCACAAATGCCTAGGCTTGCAGAGATTCATGAGTTCTCACAAATTCTCTGTTGCCGCAACCCCCAAATATGTCATGTCAGGTCTCTCATAGCGGGTGTGTTAGTCAGGGCAGAGTGTGTGTTACACAGGGTTGACTTGACTCACACACCAAGTGTTCAGCTGTGCACGGAGAGCCCTGGAGGATTACTGTACGCAGGCATGGATGAGGTTCTGTAACACACATGCTGGGTAATCAATATTGCATACGGGTAAAGCTGCGTGCACTAAATAATGAGGCATTTGTAAGCTGTGTTGGACTGAATAATTACTGAATGTAATACATTTATAATGACAGCAAACAATACTACTACTCTGGCTCAATGCTAAACCCACTTTCTTTTGGCCAATTTGACAAAATAATCAATAAACTGCAATATTGCGCTTTTTAAGTTAATCTCAATCGTCATGTCTGCACCACTCTAATATTAACAAGCTAAAAAATATTGCTGTAAAGAAATTATTATACATTATTAGAACATTAGTAGGCTATTGTTTTTGAGCAAGTAGATTACACTTGCAACATATTTATGTTGCAATTAAGCAAATGTTCCCAAACCTGATTATTTTCATGCTAAAAATGAGAGAAAGAGAAATTATATTTAATGCTTTTTAAAGCATTCACACAGAACGTGTTAGCGTTAGTCTAATTTAAAAAATTTTAAACGTATGCATCATGTTCTGCTTATTTTTTCGATTTCGATTTTTTTTTTTTATCTTATTTAAGCTTTTAATCTTGATTTCATCATGTTGCAAAGAGGTATAAAACATCTGGATTAGAAGCATACACACTGCTTCACCTTTGCCTTCCATGTCATGTCAAGGGCAGATTCTCTGCAGTCTTTGGATCCCCGAGACCTTTTCTCTCTAATCCAGCAATTAACATGAATTAATTAATGATAAAAGAGAGGCCAAAGTAGACCTTGAAGATGCTGTTGTGCCTCGTAAGCATTCTGATCTCCTCTGAAGGTCAGCAGGATCATTAGCCTGCTTCTGATCTTAGAGCTGAGGAACACTACAATAACTTTGATAAGCTTGCAGCCTCACTCTCTCTATTTTCCATCTTTACTCTTTTTTTTTTTTTCGTCTAATGCTCTCTTTCAAACCCATATCTCATTCTCTCTCTTTCACTTGCTTGAAGTGAAAGGTTTTTGATAACAGTCCCAGTCAAACCCTAATGCAATCAATTTGTTTCTTTTAAATTGTTTGTACAGTTCCTGGAATTGTGTTAAAATAAATGGCAACATAAATAATAGATGGTGTTACGAAAGCAACTAACAACAGCAAAGTTGGTGCAAAAGAGAAAATATATAACTACTTTCTTACTACAAACTACTCATTGTATTGATCTTAAATTAGCAAATTGTGTGTAAACACATTTTAAATGTGCTTTTGTGTTTATTGATTTGCAAAATATGCTGTTAAAAAGAGTTGCATGTGCAGTTGTGTAGCTCCCTTTCTTTCTCTCTCTCACACACACACACACAAACACACTGATGCCTCCATGCACTGAAGCTGAAAAAGTGCAGGGTCGGTCAAGAGAACACTAAGTTGGCTTGAACAGTGAAAAAACAGCATTCTTATTGTTTAATGACCTCTTCTGCCCCCTGGTGTTCAAAAAACATCTGACTGCTGGAGTTTTCACTCAAGAGAGATTCTGTTTTAAGGGGAGGTTCACAATTTTCTTTTTTCATTGTTTTTTTTTTTTTTTTTAAGTATGTACATTTTCATATGAACTCTTAATGGATGCAGAACAGTCACATTTCATGTTCCCCTGCATTTTACGCATTTATTTTATTGGATGAATATATACATTTTGACCAAGTTCATCTGGAGTTCAGCCCAGAACTGGCTCTGACTAATTCAGTCTCATAGCATTGCCAAATAGGCATAAGATACTAAAACTCAAACTAAATCCTTCCTTTGAACTTAACTTATCCTTAGTTCCCCTTTACACACTAAACATGAGGAACATGTTGTTAGGGGAAATAGCTGAAGAAGCTCATCTAAATTGTTAATATTAATATATATATATATATATATATATATATATATTCCTTTAAATCGTCTCATAGAACAATGACCAGCAAAGGCAAAACTTAAAAACTATGGCAATTTTTTTTTTCATATTTATTGAATTTACGTGCAATTTAATCATTTTTAATCATTTAATTTCCTTTTTTGGTTTAAATCAAAGCATAATCTAAACCTTTTAAACCTCAACCATAGTCTAAAAGACTAGATTTTACTCATCATTTAAATTCAAAAACTTTAGTGAACTTTGATTAAATGTGTCATTTCTACATTTTGCCTTGGGTGATGGTAGAGTTGGGTTTCAGCTTTCATCATCTTGCTAAATGAAATCATCATTTATAAAGAAAAAAAAAAAATATATATATATATATATATATATATATTCTTTAAGCAGCAGAAAAAAATATGGAAATAAACATTGTCAGTCTTATAGAAGATAACTGAAATGTGACGTTGAAATGACATTAAAAGAATACAGTAGTTACCAATTAATAAGAAATGAACGCTCTGTCATCATTTACACACCCTTGTGTTAATCAAACCCCTTACAATCTTTTGTTCTGAGCAATATTCCTAAACAGCTTTCTTCTATACATTGAAAATAAATGAGGACTGAGTGATGGTGAGCTCCAAGAAAGCCACATAAAAGTATTTCCAAGCCTTATAAATTCTAAGCCTTCTGAAGCCTAACTGAGTGAGGACTGAATTTTAGTCAAAATCTGTACATGAAAATCTTGGTCGCGGTTCGCTTTCACTTTTTTGTGTGTTCCACAGAAACTAGTCAATAATACAGATTTTTGTGGGGAGCTGTTCAATCAGTTACCAAATTGTTTGTTGAGCAAACAAACATTCAAGACAAAATTGTCAGAGATGGGAACACAAGCACATTCAACTGATTAAACCTTTACTTTAAATGATAGTAACATTAACAGTGCTTAAAGCGCTTTATACAGTATATGTATATAGGATATTTTATGCAGATTCACTAAAAGTGAGCAGATTTTATTGACTAACACCAATCAAAGCTTTCTAAACTGAAATTAAAGGAAGTCTGTAATTTATTCTGTCCTTCCCCTCATCATCACAGTTGTCTGCATCTGCAGTTGTTCTCTTTTACCAGTAGATGGCATCAACAGTTAAAAGAGAAGAATCCTGCTGACACTGCTGTCATGGAAAGAGTAGAGTCTCTGCTAAAGAGGAAGAAATCCTGAGAGTTTGAAAATGAACTGATGTTTGATTCGGAAAAAGAAAATAAATAAATAAATAAATAAAGCTGATGATCTCATATAGGCCTAAATGTACGTGATTGGTGATATGTTTATGTGATTGTAATTTACCAATCTCTTTAGCAATCTCTAGAGAGTTTAACCTTTGAATCCTGGGTTAAAAACACCAATAGAAATAAACAAATAAAAAGCGCAACAATAATAATGAACATTATCTATTGTTTTATCATTTACCCAAAAAAATAAATAAATAAATTAAAAGTGTATACTACAAATTACAAATTGAGTTTATCTTATATATCCTAATACTTTTCTTAGAGCCATTTTACTGTATATAAAACAGCAAATTCTTCCTTCAACCATTTGTAAAGAGCAACAGCATATAACATTTTCTCTTCACCCAAAAACTAACATCTAATAAACATGTGCTTTTCTCTTCTCGCGAAATATACCTAAAAAATTGCATATAGAGTGAAAAAAAAAATTAAAAATCATAACAGGAGCAAAGGTCAACCGTTTGACTGTTTATTGGTACAAAATGTTAAAATCACTATACAGATACATCCGACTTCATTTAAACAATCAGCATGCTGAGAAACTCAGGTAAAGATATACAATCACAGGTTTTGTTTCTCCTTCTTCTCACTCGTAATGCCACAGCTCCTTTCATGAAGCCTTTCCTGCAGTTAGCAGCACTCAAAATCCTTCTCCACCTCACAGCCCTTCACACTCATTTGATCAGATTTCCCTTCTGCACAATCCAGCCCTCATCTAAAAGCAGCCATTCACGTTATTACAAACTGTTGATGTCCACATAATTCAGTTTCATGGGCTTTCACTATGAATTGAATTGAATGAATTCAGTTTTTTCATCTAATCACTTATCAATCTACAGCCAAACACGCTGATGTTCAGACTAGTTTTTCAGTCTTTTCTGTAGTCGTGAGCAGTGACACGGACCATAAGACTTACGGCGCTTGTGCAGCTCTGCATCTCTCCGCTATTTTATTGCAGCTTACGCTGTCGGGCATAAGCTTCTGTCAACATAAACACGTACACACAGTAAAGAATATAATTTCATAAAGGGAGTGGCCGATGCATTTTATTAATGAATTAATGCTTCGTGTGCGGAGCATTCAATCACGGAAAAACAGATTTTATATCTGATTTTATGTGAATGCTATAGCATCAGATAGCCTGTGCGTTAAAATGGAGCAGTTGTCTAAATGAATGAATGAATGAATGAATGAATGGACGAATGAATGAATAGGGAGTAAGTGAATGGCGGCATTCTCTCTATAGAGCACTCAGTCGATGATGGTTGCGGATATGAAGAAGAATGTAATGGTGGTGAAACCATTGGTAATGTTAATAAAACCATTGCAAACGCAATAAATATTTCAATATACAGTGTATGTCTGCAAAAAAATGCGTTTGATCAGTATATGTGTAGCAGTTCAGTATATAATGATATTCAGTTGTCAGAACCATCATTTCCTTTGTTTCTGTTTTGTAAGCTTTCTTTAGTAGAGCTCCCCACTAAACACGCGAGGACTCACGAGCTCTCCAGACAGATGACTGCTCGCGCTCGGCAATTTCTATTTTTGTCCTCGTGGCGCTGTTTCTGCTCTTACTACCATTTTTTGATTGCGGGCGGGAATAAAACAAACCCTCTCCTCTGCTCTGTCCCTCACTTTGATATTTATGTAACCTTGCCCGCTCCTTAAAATAGTCGTAAAGTCGTGCCTGCTCGTGCGCCACTCGTCCTTGAGAGCTTTAACGCTCTGTAGAAGAAAAGGTGGAAGAAGAAAAAGAGGTGGAAGAAGAATAAAAAGAAGAAGACAATGTAGGGGAGAGGGCGGGAATCAGAATATTATGGATTGATACAAATAGTCGCTCGCGCCAACCCTCAGCCAGAGTTGAATTAATGTGTTACTATTTTTGGAACGCCTGTGTTTCCAGGGGAAACCTAATGACGCAATGACGTCAATGCAGGTCAACAGCAGACTGGAGGAATTGAGCGCTTCCATTAGATTTTGCAGTATTTTCCAGAAACGCGGAAAGGACAAAATGGATTAGTTTAAAATGTACTAAAAACAGAGTGTCATTTAAAAATCAGTAAAGATCAGTAGGAGAGGAGCACATTCGAATGTATTGGAATTATTATTATAAAAAGCAAATGATCTCGTCTTCCTTGAAGCATCGCTTGCACGGTAAGTCTGACATGTATTTTCTTTTAACGCTCACGGATCCGCGTTGTCTTGTCTCGTCCCCTTTAATGGGGCTTGGTAGAACCGTGGGTAATGTATTTCTGACTTTCTGACAGACTGTCTGATGCATGTTCTGTCTTCATCTGTGAACTCAAGACATGGAGAAAACACCCTGTTTCAGATGGTCTCTATGGAGCGGGTAGGTGAGAAGCTGTTATAAGCGCCTATAAATGAGCTATAACGCGCGTGCATCGCCCTGCGTCCCTTTGCGCGCTTTTAAAACCCATTTAGAGCCATTACAACTGTTGAAACGTGTATCATTTCGTAGTGCTGGCTTATTCTAGCTAGGAATCATCTAAAATTACTTTTAATATTTAATTATGTTTTTCAAATGCTGACTCGTGACTGAATATTTGGCTTTAACTTCATGGTGTGGAACAGGCGCCTACGAGTATGCCTGGGAAAATACGATGCAAACGTTAACCGTCCGATTCATAAGTGCTTTTGAAAATGTCTTTTAAAACAGCTAAAGGTGTGGGCCAGTGGCATGTATAGGATTGCAATAATTAGACAGCCATATCTACTTCCATAAACACGATTTATTTCCAATACTACACCGAGGTAGCGCAAAAGCATTAGCAACAAGTACTACAATGATTGTATTATTAACGTTCCCATTTTGTGCAACACATTGAACTAAATGTAACCACTAAACCTTTTTACAAATATTCATGGGAAACAAACACCCTCGCAATAAAAGGGAATTTTACACACATGCACACACCCCTGAAGCAACTACACTCAGAGGAGAGGAGAAAGGGGGATCTTGAAAGGGACACCCAATAAAAAATTGATTTTAATACTATTCATATTTCAATAAGTTGAATTTTATGTTCCAGATTACAGGCACCATCATCGGTGTGACGAAAACTACTCCTTTCTCCATCTTTTCCACAAACTGTGGGTGTGTGCAGCACAGGGCGTTCACCGCGGCGGGTGGGTTTCAGCACCGTGGACAGCAGCCCGTTCAGCACAATGGACAGCACCCGTTTAATTAACACGCCTCCTTCAATCAACCCGAATACACTGCATCAGCGCTTCCAGTACGTTTGTCTATGCGTTTCTCGATATACACGCATGTAGTGTTTTACGTCTCAGTGATGGTTCACACAAGACACGATATAAGTGAACATGGAGACAAATATGGCAGAAAAATAATTGTATGTCTTAGATAAAGGCCTATTAGAGTTTTGTAGTTGATTTGGGAGACAAAAACCCGCTAAAGTCGTTAAAGGAATCGTCGCAATCAGAAAAGGGAGGAGAGCGCGCATGGGAGGGCGACACTTTTACACACATGACGCATTTAGTGAGGTAAGCCTTACTGATGCCTACGTCATCTACTCCGCTGGACCCCAACCATCTTTGGCCCGGGTAACAAATAAGACGCAGAACACAATGCTGTTAAAGGATCGGATTAAAGGGCGTCAGGGTGCATTTTGGCTGAATTTCACAGGTACAATTATATTTGAACTTGCGCAAATGGGGAAATGACATTGACGTATATGGCCTACAGTAATTGGTTCCCCACACTTTGCGCGAGAACGATGCGTGTAGCTGGTTTAAGTGGACTAACATGTGACGCGTGAAGTTTAGGCTGCACGTCATAAACGCAACAACAGATGAATAGACACAAAAACGACCGTCAATTTTCGCAGGAGAGAGCTCTTGCGCCACAATCAGAGAACACAAGAAAGCATCAAGTAACGTTTCTCGTTCTTTGTAATTTGATCATTTACAATTGTAGTGCTTTCAATTAAGGCCTTTCTTGGTTTTGAAACATGTCCTGGACGGATAAATATGCGCATGTGTGTGTTCGTGTGTTGTTTGTTTTTCTAAAGAAATATTTACGTAATGAAAGAAAGCTGATATTCAAATTTCATTCTCTTTCCCTCCCTTTCTCTCTCTCCCTTTCTCTGTTCAGATACATGAAGCTGATTTCCAGGCCCCTGTCTTGTCCTTTTCAGGTCTTTTTGCGGTCTGGGCTTGCTGTTCCTTGAACCAGTAGCCAGGAAGCCCTTACCCCAAAAAGTATCTGCAGAGGACCAAAACCTTCTAACAGAAATATCAAGCTCTCAAAATCTCCATCAAAACTCAGTACCAAAAAGAAAAGTATTAATTTGCATAGCACACTCATGACTGTTATGTTTTTGGTTTGGTTAAACAAACAGTTTGGTAATATGAGTATTTACGTCTATTAGCAAATTAACCTTAAGGGTTCCTGAAACATCCATAAACCACACAATATCGCATTTTGCTTATACAAACAACACACATTGTGTGAAATATTTACAAACCTTTTACAACTGAATAGAATTTGATTGAGACCCTGTCTCAAATCGACTATAAACACAGTAGGCGAAGGAGAACAGAAACAAAACCTACATTTACGTCAGTGCAGAAATTAAGGCACAGCCCTCACCACATGTGATGAGCCAAGACAATGCAACCTTAATCTGAAAGACTTTAACTTGTTGGCCTGAATAACTGATACTAATTAATTAGATTATATTAAAATATAATAAATGTAATCTAAATCTGTAGCATGTGGAGAGATCTTGCATAAAGGAATCATAGGGATGCCAGTTGTTTGTAAAACAATGTTTTATGATAAAGTTTTTAGGTTATGCTTTATTTTATGGTGTCTTTATTGCAGTGTAATTATACATTTAAGCACTGAGTAATATTAATTAACTATTATATTTTTGTCTAATTCTATTAATATTATTGTAATTATATGGTTGAGACGATTAGGGTTTGGCTTAGGGTTATTATAGTAGTACGTACTTGTAACGTGAAACAAGGACATCCTAAAAAAGTGTTCCCAATTCTTATTCTTTACATAATTTCATAGCAGTTAATGTTTAAATAATAATAGAGACCTCCTCACATTTATAAATGGTGAAAATAAAATTATATGCTAAAAATGTAGATTGAATAAAATGCCAATTTTGAAATTATATATATATATATATTAATATATGCGGTCGCATTTATGTGTTTGTTTTTCTATTAAAAAAAGTCATTTATTAGCCTATAAAACATTTGAGAAGATTAATAAGTAAAGTATTTCTTCTATTAAACTGTATTAAAAAAAAGTATTTCAGTTAACCCGATAGAATGTCATACTTTTAATGCATTATATAATACAACACAGAAAAGTACTGAAAAGAAACATAGAAGAAGCTTAAGTGGGTCATAAAGACTGTATATTAATGGCAACTATTCTCCATTTTGGTGCCTATGACAGCCTTAAGATATGAGAGTTGGGTATTCAGCCAGGTCCATGGGCAACTTGCTACTGTGCTTTCTCGCCCAGAGCATTTATCCCCATAACTTCCTGCCCATTCACCAGGACACCAGCTGAGTGCCTTGGTCATGTGACTCTACTGTCCGCAGGGCTTTCCGTTGTCTCCGCTCTTTTCTGGGAGATCATGCACTTTTACAAAAAGAGAGACCATATGCTTCACAGATAAATATGAATAATTATATTTATATAAAGTATTACGCACACAAAAAAAAGTTCACCCAAATTAATATTTCATAAATATCAATGTATCAGGTGTTTAGCAGTAGAACAGAATCAAAGAAACCGACTATAACATAAATACAAGGTTTATAACATGTAATCTGATTATTCAAAGTATTCAGTGTTCCCAGATTGGGTGGTTTTCAATTTATTTGTGTGGGTAAATATTGGCTTTGGCGGGTGGACAAAATTTGGGCGGGTTTGGGGTGATTTTGGCGGTTTTCAAACATACAGTATGAATTATATAGACTAATTAGTTAACATACAAGCCCAAGTGTGCATCCCGCATCCAATCAGTCATCACAACGTTACTTAACACACGCACACTGCAAAGACTACTGGTGCTGATGTTGACGCCGCGGCCGCATACAGCCTTGATGATTCAGAAGTGACGAGTTTTTAGCGCGATAACGGATGTAGAACTGTATAGTGATCATGGCTAAATAGTTTTAATCTTAAGTTTTATCTCTCAAAACATGAATTACCCCTGTTGAGGGAGAGATGACATGAAGACTCTTATCACTGCAACTTCGAAATCAGAGCACAGTTAAATAAAAAATACGAACCTGTCTTTCTCTTTCAAACGGTTCAGATAAGTATTGAAATCTGCAAAGTTTTGTATAGGCTAATGATCAATATAAACTTCAAAGACTTCCTAGTTCTGTGTGAAATTATAAAGTGAAAGGTAAGCGCATTAAATTGTTATTCTTTTAATTTATTATGTTAGATTATCATGCAGTATGCATCAATGAATTATAGTTTTGACTGTCGTGGTGTTTGCATGGTCACTATATTGGACACTTTTTTGCATTTAAATTCTGACTGTAGACATTGAAAATTATGCCGTCTTTTCAAGGGCACCGTTTTTTGACAGTGTCTGCTGCTTGCATATTTTTCATATTTTGGAGGCTAATTCTCTTTAATCTATTTTCTCTGATTTATCTAGCATTATGTTTATATTATTTTGTCATCATTATTTTGTTTTATGGAGTTAAAAATGTCTCGTATGAACCTTGATTTACATTTGATCACATTATTTTGAGTTTTTGGGCGGGTATTAGTGAGCTTTTGGGCTGGAAATTGTCCATCCGGTCTGGCAACACTGAAAGTATTTCCTGCCCCCCTCTCTCTTTTTTAATAAATGCATATAATCCCTCCTGTACTAACGACAATGTTACCCTCATATTGGAGACAGTGTTAGTCCCTTTGAATTATGATCCAAAAACATGGCACACAATTTGTGTCACCATTTAGCCTTGGGAAATGGAGCAGTGCTCTGCCGATGTCATCAGCATGGGACGTACTGTTGTGGAACCACTTTTTGGGTCTCCATGTTGTAAGAGACCTAATGAAGTCACTACTGTAGATGTTAGTTGTTATTTTGCAAATAAAGCTTTCAATTTAGTTTCATTATTAGTTCGTTATTTCCTATTAACAATATTTTGTTAGAAACAATGTGAACAGCTCTGTAATTAAAACACTGATGTTTGGTGTACATACATTATAATGTTGTGTGAATCTCTCTTTAGCTGCGTGGACTGTGTCAAGTCCTAAATTTTAAAGTGATATTCTTATGTTAAACTCAAAATAAATATTTACATTACGTCATTGTTTTTGTAAATACTTTGTAATGAAACAACTGCTAATTGTATAAATGCAAATTAATGGCAAGTGACACTTTACTCCTGCAAAAATTAATGACTTTGTATCCAAAAATATGACTTTAAATAAAGTAGCTTTTTTTTAAATAAACGTACAGCTTTTTAAAACAATTTAATGATTTTAGTACAGCCAAATGAGATGCAAGGGAGTATTGGGAGAGGTCTGTAGAGAGTGTAGGGAGAGGAGTTTGTAAATAAGGCACTAAATACTTCAGACAAGAAGCAAATCAATCTTAAATGTTAAAAAGAGACATCAAAAGAATGATGCAAAGGTTGCAGGTAGAAATTTAAATTATAACCACTCACTTTTGCAGTCATAACTGTCTTTTTGTATCCTCACCTTCTTACACTCTGTCACTGGGATGATATGAGATAAAAAAAAAAAAGCTAAAGCATTACATATTTGTACCTTATTTTACCCTAAAAGCACACATTAGTACTTTAAAAGTGCATATCCGTACCCAAAGCATTAGTATCTTGTAAAATAAGAGTGTGTGAACAAAACTAAAGATACATTTCAGTACATGTATATCGGGAATATCATTTCAGTCTATTCTGGGGGTTTTTTTCCCTCTTTGTGAGCTTGATTTTCTGGTTTCTCTCTTGGATTTGAAAGCTGACTCAGTGAAACCTCCTACAGGTCAAACTGAGCAGTGCACTCACGAGCACGAGAAAAGAAAGAGACGGCAAGAATGAGGCAAGCACAGAGCTTTTTTGGCCATTTTCGTCAATTGAAAGCCTTCCTCTTCTTAGTAAACAGTGAGGTTGTGCCCATTTTTAAAAAACGACCTTAAAAAACATTTCGCTCTAAATAAAACTAAAATATTATAATAAAATATTAAGTAAATGTATTAGTTATAAAAAAAAAATACTATTTAAATTTCCCTTCAAAACTTCATGTTTCATTAAATGTGTTACTTGCTATTTCTTTAAGATATTTACTATCAATTTCTGAGTTAAAAAAAAAACTTTCTACACCAAATTATTTAGTTTGGATAAAATACTGTCAACTTTTTTGCCCTAAATTGAACAGATAGAAGTGATATTTGAAAGTATAAATAACTTGCATGGCACTTTTCATTTTTGTTCTCAAGGCTCAGTTACATATCTACAGAAAAATATCTATAAATAAATAAAATAATAAATATGTATGTACATGTCAAAGATACAATTGCAGTAAAAATTGTGTAATCGCCTGTATTTCTAACTTGTCATAAAAGTGTCATCATGTGTTTTACAGGTTTGCATTACAGGTTTGCATTCTTCATTCACACATAGGTGTCCATATTTGGAGAGCATTACATATCCTGACTTCATCAAGCAGCACATGATTTCCAGATAGGACCCTCCTTCACTCCCCTCCCCCAGCAGAACATTTTGCAAGTTTGGTTGGGACAAAAGCAGTCTAAGAAATCAGTGTGAGCTAAAGCCACAGATTTGCACACATGGAAATTACACAAAAATATTTCTCTGTGACTACCACTTTTACCACTATAATCCTAAACAGATGGAAATCGAGTCACGGGATACCCGTATCCAAGCTGACTAAGCAAAATCCAACTCTCGAACCTACAAAAACGAAAGCACGTGATCCACAAGACCACATGATTTATGGAAAATCAAACGTAAAATTCTCATGAATTATGCCACTATTTTTCTGTAATGACATAATGTATACTTCTGATTTACAAAAAGGAGGAGGAAACATGCATCTGTGAATTTTATGTGAATTCCCTTCTAATGACTCCCTTTTCTTTATTGTCATCTCATTAAAACATATCTAACAGACTATTAAAAACAGGAAATTGCTGTTTCCCACAGTTTTTGCTGGCTCATGCTCTGAATGCACAGTAATGATGACCAAAGAAAGCTGTGACAGATGATTAAAATCCTTAGGCTTTTATGAATGATGCTATAAATCTGTGTCGGTCTCATGAACTGCAGTCAGATTGGATATCTGGGATTAAACTCTAACCTCTGACAGTAAATTGAGGAAAAAGGACAGGAAGTAAATATGCGTCACAAAGTAAGAAGAAAAAACAAGCAGAGCAGCTTTCATGAACTGTCAGTTTACGGGAAGAGCACTCCACCAAGTCAAAATTAAATCCATATCAGCTTGTTTTACTGTTTCCCCACTATATTTTGCAATAGTAGAATTAACTATGAAATGAGTGATGCAGAAGCATGGAAATAATGTAGTAACTAAACGATCATCTAAATAACTAAATGAATAAAAAGTGTGGACTGCTTTAACTTTTACTTATCCATTTGAGAATAATTAAATCTTAGTAAATAAATTAACATTTGTGTACACATCAAAATGTTTTAAGATCCTGAAAATTTAATACATTTGATTAAATTAGTATGTCCACACAGAACATGTGTCTGTACAAAATACACCCAACATTTTATCTTAGGTCCAATAAAACTGTATCACATTCATTTCTTCCGTCTCTTACACATTACTGGGTTTCAATGTAGCGTGAATTAATGCGTTGTCAAACTGACAAAGTGTCTGAGAGCAAAAAGAGGCCAACTGGATACCAGTAAGTGAAAACAAAAGGTCAGAGCTGGATTTCAAATCCTCATTATCACACACACAGACTCTAAAAGCACATGACATGCATTTATGCGTGAATATGAGTGTGCCTGTGTGTTTGTGTTTAATACATGAATTAGAATTTGTTTTAGTAAAAAAGACAAAACGTAGTTCAGATTTTATCCCTAAATATCCCTGACTCACAGAAAAATCTGAAAAGAGAAAAAGTGCATACTGCAACGAACAAAAGCAATTAGGATTTACAGTAACAGTGCTGGAAATGACCCAAGGCCTTTTGTTTAAAAAAAAAAGTGTCAGTGTTTTCCATGGGAGATGATCAGCTGAATCACATTGGGTCCCAACTAAAGTCACATTGCTCTGATAATTAAAACACCAGAGAATCTAAATTGGACTTTTGAGACATATCTGGTAGCCCTGAGTACATCTAATATGCAGTGTGCTCGTAAAACATGACTAAGTAGAAAAAAAAGTCTGTGCTCATCTCTAGAAAAACATGATAACTTTCAACCAACGTTCAGCTAAAGCAATAAACGTGAAGCCAATGAAATCCAAAGCACGTCATTTCCAGGAACTAACACCAAAAAGCTTAGGGAATTACATCACAGACACGCATACACTCATTCTCACACACACACACACACACACACAAAAGTAAAAGTGTTCACACGCAGATGAGAGACAGGAAACAAGCATGAGCATGAACAAAAAAAATACAGAGGACTCAAGGAATGCTAGAATATTCCATCCTGCAAACCAGTTTCATCCAGAGAATCCACAAAGTGCTTTGTCAGCTTTTGCCTTTACCCAAAACATATTTTCTCTTCAATAATTTTTTGCATCAAATCAAAAATATTAATTATATTAATAATAAATTTCTCTACTGTCCACGAGACCCTCAGATATCATGCTAGCTCATATTTAGTGATACACAGCTATCTCCAGTGTGTTGTAGGTCATTAGACTGTTATACTGCCTCAAAAGCCTGTTCAAAACTAGTTTCACGATGTACCTTCATGTGCAAATGCTGTCATTGACTGATAAGGCACCAAGGCAAGTCAGCTGCTTAAGTTTTCAGCTACAGCCTTTCTTACTGTTCATATTTCCAACACAAAGTCACAAGGCAGAGTTTTTCCTCAAGGACTGCATTTGAAGTACAGCATGTATTAAATAGACCTTTTAACAACACTTTTACAGAAATACCAAGAGACATAAGATGAGAGATTTTCCTTTCTTTTCAAATTATCTTGTGTGATCATTATCAAACATCATATTATCTACAGTGAATAATTTATACACTCTAAAGTCCATCAATATTTCATAAGCATTTCATATTGACTTAAATTTGCTGTTTAATGTTGTAATTTGTCCTTTTAGTTCCTTTCTCCCACAAACTGTAGGAACTTTTATAGAAAAAAGGGTTTTGTAACATCACTTTAAAAATAAATGGAAGTGAGTGTATATAGAATATCAATACAACATTTTTTGTTTTCTATAAAACAAGTAATATTTCAAGTATGACAGTCCATTACAAAGACTATGATGTTAAATATAGTCTTAACATGTAATCATTTTACAAATGAATGCTGAATAACTACATTTAATTTGAACATGTTTGGTTATCTATAAATTACTGTACTCATATTTAATGTCACTGCAGTTACCGTTGCCTATATCTACCTATATGTTACAAATATTTGAGTAAAAACATTTCAGGTTTCAGGGAACAAGACTTAAAATATAAATTGAAACAAATTGTGTGTGTGTTGAACTTAGAACTTATCTCAAACCCATCAATTTCCCAAATGTATTGCAAGCATGTCAATATGAAAAACAAATGTCTGTGTAAAGCCATACCGCCACAAAAAAAGAGAGAAAAACTTAGGGCTCTGTGATCATTCATTCCATGTGTTAACCACAACTTTACTGGAAGTGTCCTTACCTGGAGCACCACTGGAACATGTGGAAGGGGTCTTCGACAGGGTTTAAGCCTATGCTGGACGACAAGGGGCGAACCAGACTAGACCGGTGCGGGGTGATTCACTGGGGCAATGAGTCAATCATCCACAGCTATAAAAGGGAGATTCCTGCATGAGTTTCTCAATAAGCACATCAACACACCAGCGGTAAGCACTCACTCACTCATTCACACACACACGCAGACACTCTTTTATACAAGGACACAAAAATATCTCAATATGACCTTTATATTAATAATATTAGTATGTGTTATAGCTTAATTCATTATCATATTGTATACAACAGGTTAACTGTATTTTTTATTTATTTATACACTTATTGTATATGTAAAGTGGAAGATTTAGAGATAATCTAACACGGCACACAACTAAATATGTGACATACAGTATGACAATATGACTTTTTTTTTCTTTGCAGAAAAATGCAGTCTTCCCTGATCGTTTGTTTCTTAATAACAGCCCTGGTGGCTGTTAGCATCAGCCGACCCACAGCTACAGAGGAGCGGATCAGAATCATGGCCCGAACTATCATCAGCAGAATTAAAAAAATTAAAGATGAGGTAAGTGTCTTTAAATGAAGGTAAGGTAATGTAATTTACCTTTCTACTGTGGAACACAAAAAAATTTATTTTAAGCATGTTGTCCAAAAGACTTTGATCCAAATCTTGTGCTCCACAGAAATGACAACCTGAAAATAACAACCGTCATGACATTAACCTTTTTATACCTTTTTTTTTTTTTTATGCAGCACATGTAAATGTAAATTCATAAGAGTTTCATCAGTCATCAGAATGCAGCAACTTTTAATTTTTGAAATTCAAACTTTATTTTGGTAGCATATGACTATAAACTAACTTTGCAACTTTTATGGACAAAGGAAAGTACTTGTAAAATGGGAAACTCAAGGCAAACTACTGGACAAGTACAAGAAAATTACTTAAATGTATTAGACATAAATATAGAAGACTTGTATTTTAATTGAAAATTATTTATTTACTTTTGACTAGAATTGGGAATTAATTGGAAAACCTATTTGAAAATTTTGCATATTTCTGACTGTCTCCACAGCACTTCCAGATGTCTCCAGAGATTGATTTTGGCACTGACATCAACACCCCCATTGATGGTCTCACTTCTGTCTCTGTTCACTTGAGCTACCTTCAGCTGAGACTGCAAGTGCCTCCAGCCCTGCACTTACAGCAGGTACAACTGGACTTGGAAACTCTCCTAAGAACACTGGAGGGACTGGCAATTTCACAGGGATGCCCCCTACCCAACCCTGAGACCCCAGTGCACAAAGATGAAACAGCCTTCCCTGTCACCTCTAACTACCTGTACCTCCTGGAGCTCCAGAGGTACCTTGAAAAGCTCTACCTGAATATGGACAAACTAAAATGGTGCAAAGATACAGACGTGGCTGACACATTAATATTCTGAGATGTGTAAGTCATGCTTCTATACTTCAATGCACCACTCTCAAAAATGCACACGAAAGGACTAGTTCTCTAAATTATTTAATTTATTACACTTGATTAGTTCTATTGAATTTTTAAGTTTGTGCTGTCTTTTACACTACATCTTTCTATTTTCTAAGCTAAATTGTAATATTTTAGTACATGATGATGTTTTGCATAATAACAAAGCACTGAGAAATTTGAACTTGCCTGTAGTTGTTTGTTGTGTTATTTACTATGTCAATCAAACATGAATGCAGAAGGACTGTGATGGATTTTTTTTATCCATTATGGATTTTTTAAGACAAAAAAATATCCTTTCAAAATGCATAACCATTTATTTTCTATGTTGAGAGAGAATGAGAGAGAGAGTATTATTTTAATGGATTTCCCTTTAAGCCTGATTCTTGTATTAAAAAGGCAAATGCACATATTAATTAATGTTCAATCAAATGTTTTAGTTCTTATTTGTGATGATATGTTGCAGTAGCATCAACTGCTTGACTGGTCGTAACAATTAGTCATCTAATGTAGACGGGTCATAACTTTTTAAAGTCAGTAGCACAAAAATGCAGACTGGTCTAATTCGAATCTGAAAAAATTGTCCTGATCTTGAATTGTTTCGTTCTTCGATGCGCATTTCGGACTTGCTGTCATAGAAAGAGGTCCATAAGCTTAAACCTGCTCGGGGGCAGGTTTATTTCATTTAAACAGGATTTAGGCTGCGCGCCTGGCAGGTTATGATTGGTTGGAATGGCAAGGTCACATCTGTATACAACCAAATTAGCCACATCATAATTAGCACAATGATCTCCTCTTAGATGTGTCAATTAATATCGGATGTATCAAGCAACGTATGAAGAATGGACCCCAGGAGCGTTACACTAGTGAGTCAACCCGGTTCTATACGTCTTAACATGGTAACTTATGCAACTGGCCCCAGGACTTCCAGTGATGACACTGTCTGAGAATTTTAATGCAAGAGTCTATAGAAAACATCCAGCTTTTTCATTCATTTTCCTGTTTTGCTTCCATAACTTGTCTTCTTTCAGACTAAGCATCCAAATTTAATTTTTTTTATTATTACTTTTTATTTGTTTTATTAGCCTACACTGTTTGTGTCTGTAGATTTTAATTGCAATACATCTTTTTTTTTTCTTTTTTTTTACCATAAATCTATAAGTTGCTGTAGTAATTACATACACCAAATGTTTTCCATAGAATATATATATAGCCTATATACACACACACACACACAGAGAGAGAAGGGCTTGTATATATATGGCTCATATATCCAAAATCCTCTCTGTAAAAACATTGTTACGCCTATATCGACAAAGTAAATCAATAATTCAACAATTCAATTCAAGCTTTTGCTGATTTTGCTGTGAATAATGCTGTGATATCTGTAAAAATTATTATGCTACTGATCTGTGTCTTTTAAGAATTTTAAATCAACAGATAAGTCAAATGCACTGATATACTGTATAGGCCTATCCAATTCAAAATCACAAAAATTATCACTACTATGTCTAAATGACACTATATTACACAGCAAATAGCATATAACTATTGTTTCAAATTTACATTTGACATTTCCAATTGTAATCTGTCAGTCTTATGATGATTATTGCCTACCTCCTAAGTTTTAAAAAGTCTGGTTCTACTATCGCTTATAGGCTAATTATTAACTTTTACTGTATATTTTGACAAATGAAGGTGCCTTCATTCGCTAGTTCTTGGGCTAGTTCTCAGTTGAGCTGTATGTAACAGCTTAAGCTACTCTTCTGCTTGTTAAACACTCTGCTAAAGTGCGGTAACACTTACCAGCAGCAGTCTGTGCTGCGATGTCCAAGCAAAGCAGGTTCAACGTAGGGCCAAGTCTGCAGTCGTTAAAGCAGGTATCAAAACGAGGTACACAAAGGTGGTCCTATTTTTCATCTTAATGTCGCTATTTCCAGACGTTTCCAGCACCTTACTCTTATTTGTGTCAGAATCAAGCGAGGTCAGATAAAAATGTGTCGCGTTCCTGACAGGGTTTTTGTTTTCTAGTTGAACTTTCAGAACATTTAGCGATAGACAAACAATATTCTGCTAATTTACATATTTATAGCTACTCGAGTGCAGGTGTAGTAACATTTACATGACTAACAGATACTATTTTCGACGTAGGAAGGTTTTTCTTAAACCAACGTACATGCACGTGCATGTTTGGCAATACTGCGCGCCACACTGAACAACACATAAGCCTACTAGATTTACTTGTACATAAACATGTAGTAAACATCACATTTGAAATATAGTTGTGACAGCTTCACAATTAAAATTATATTTAAAGCAGTCTAAACGCATGTCTCTTTTTTGGCTTCATGCAATGTATATAAATCACTTATATGTATTTGAAAATATTATGAATATATTGTAAACGATTGGCAAAAAATAAAATTTTTGAATAGGAAGTCATTTGGTTTCTCATCACAGGCTCTCTTTTGCAAACTTATTGTTAAATGAAACAAACGTGAAGCTGTCAATCAAACGAGTTTCCATTCTGTCCCACAAGGTGGCAGCAATAGCTCACATTTGCGCTCTTCTTTCATCTTTTTAATAGCTGGACATTCATTCTTACACTTGATAAACTTTGTCTTACTTTTATCAGTTGAGTTATCAGATTTTCATGTCACGTGGTAGGCCTATATTTTTATTCTAATGTAGCTAAAATTGTTCCTTTGTTATTTTAAAATGTTTCATACACTCAATGCCAGTATGTCAGTCATAGTCTGTGTACTAGTGCTGCTCTAAAAAGTGTTGGAGAATAGAATCAGATAAAAACAAAAAGTAGACTGGGTGTCTCGTAGACCCTCCCTCTCTATTGTTTCTCAGAGTGCATTGTTCAGAGCTGGGGCCAGCGAGGTGTGCAAGGTTCACAGTCTCCTTTTTTGTTTCTTCCGCTTTTTCTCTTCTCAGCCATGCAGCTTTGGCTCTATTTTTGCATTGTACCAGTCCAAGTTGAGGATAATTGCGCTGTGTGTTTTGCCCCCTGGGTAAACAGGGTTTGATGCATTAAACATGTGCACATTGATCCGGTATAATCTGCCTGCATGCCAGCATCCACTGCTGATCAGAACCCAATGTGTTATAGTCTCCTGTGGCTCTCTTCTTCTCAGTGTGTTTTCAACATGCTCAATGAACTCTTATTGGCAAATGACTTCTTCAAAATACAGAAGGAGCTTTGCTGTTTCCAGTGTGTGTGTCAGCTGCAGTTAGGTCACTGCAACCTCTTTGCATCTTAGAACCGCATGTAATGCAACATCCACCCAGTAGTACAGTCATAATGGAAAGGAGCGTATAGGCCATATATATCACGTTACTTCAAAAGGAAAACTTTTAAAACAGATGAAAAAAAAATACGCCTACATAGCCGTTAATCATGCATACATGCACTTGCTGAAGCGCCCACACACGCTAGCATTCGCCTCCTTAAAATAAGCCCATGTGCGGACTAACAGGTTGCAAAAAATGTCTTCATGCTTCTCACTGATATCTATAGAAGTTTGTTTCTCATACAGCCTTAAAAATGTTTAAATAATGTAACTGTGACTTTTATCTCACAACAGTTTGTATCTGCTTTTTCTCAGAATTGCTAATAATAGATGTAAATTCACAATAATATATAAATATATATATAATATCTATAAAATCATATTTTTCAAAGTTTCCATAGCTATCCAATGAGGTGCTAGTTTGAATGCATCACCTAAATTAATAATAAAAGATGAAGCAGCAATAACACACACAATGCTGCAATTGATTCTTGTTGTGATGTCTGTGTTCGTGAGTATCTGCTTTTAAGTCCCACATTTATCTGCACTCTGATAAGTTAATGTTCACTGCATATGACAGCCATGTGTCGTTTCAGTTTGCAAGACTGCTTACAGAAACATTCGCATATGTTATTACTGCCTATACAGGCAGGACCCTGATTGTCACGCATCCTCAAAATTGATTGATATGACATGTATGTAATTAATGTTTCTGTGTGAGAAACTAAATTTGATGTAGTTGTTGTAGCTTTGTTGCATGTTCAAAATATTATAGTATTGTACAACTAGACAAAAAAGTTCAAGACAAACTTTAGAAAAAGCCTCGCCTGAAATTTTAAAGCAGTTGTAAAATTCTTAAGTTTACAAATGTAGGTTAGATAGATGTTGAAAAGATGTTTCTAGCATGATTAGCATGTTTTAGCATGATTCGCTTGTTACCACCATAATGTTGTCATGATGGTACTAGCATGATTTGCATGTTACTTGCAGGTCGCTAGAATGATTAATATGTGACTAACATGTTGGTAACACATTTCTAACACGATTAGCATATTACTAGCACATCACTAACATGTTTAGCAAGTGATTAGCATGTTGTTAGCATGTTTCTAGCATGATTAGTAAGTGACTAGCATGTTTGTAACATTACTAGCAAGTGACTAGCATGTTTGTAGCATGATTTACAAGTGACTAGCATGTTTATAGCATGACTAGCAAGTCTATGGGGATTTTTTTTACATTTTTAATCTTCATTTTTTTGAAAACTGTATGTTGGATCAGTTAGAAAAGAAATAGCAAATCTTGTGAGATCAGTCTGAAGATCTGGGCTTAGTTTGGAGTCTGTAGACTTAGAGATAGATATATAGATAAATAAATTATTAGCATATTGTTACTATCAATAACAACTATTGCTAACGTGATTAGCAAGTTACTAGCATGTTGCTACCATGTTTCTAGCATCATTAGAAAGTTACTAGCATGTTGCTAGCATGTGTCTAGCATGATTAACAAGTTACTACCATGGTTAGCATGTTACTAGTATGTTTCTAGCATGATTAGCAAGTTACTAACATGTTGCTAGTATGTTTCTAGCATGATTAGCATGTTACTAGCATATTGTTAGCATGATTAGCAAATTACTAACATAATTAGCATGTTACCAGCATATTGCTAGCATGACTAGAAAGTTACTAGCATGTTGCTAGCATGATTAACAAGATACTAGCATGATTAGCATGTTGTTAGCGTGATAAGCTAGTTACTAGCATGTAATTTAGCATGATCAGCGTGTTTCTAACATTATTAGCATATGTTACATTTTTTTATATATCTTTTATCACATTTTTATATGGACAACTTGTATTTTTTCAGACGTGCCTGGCTTTGAAGTAAAGGATCTTTCCAGGACAACTATAAAACCGCATCAGAGTAAAAGGCTCCAACTGAAATGGTTCTTTTGAGTAAGTACATGTCTGTTCTATATACAATAAATGTAATCCGGACATACTGCATTCATCACATCGCCATTGTCATGTGTACAGCAAAGTGCCCATGAGTACTGGCAATTAGTACATCTCTCTTCATACTGTTTTCACATAGTTTATACATATTTTGATGCAGCCAACATTTCTCATTAGTTAACATATTTTAACTTAAATGCATTAAGTTATAACAACAAAACTATGGTGTAAATCAGATAGAAATAGCTATTTGAGGTAAAAATGGCAAGTTGTTTACAGTGTTGTTTTTGGAAGAGAGATATATCTAGCTGTGTGCGTCCGATCAATTCATACATCCACTTCCATCCGTTAGCTGGATGGCCAAGAAAGGAAAACTACACATTAAAGTCAAGTTGTGTCTTTTAGCTTTGTTAATGCAGACCGTTAGGATTCATTGTTCCCTTGAGACAAAGGTACTTATCTCTATCAGAGGCAGCCTTTGTGAGCTCCTCCGGATGCTGGGGGTGGGTGAACATAAAGCACACAGGGTCAGGAGGTGGGCCCTGCCCAACTTATATAGTCTATTCAATGAGCGGCTCGAGCAGTCAGACACAACAATATGGAGTCTGAGCACAGGCTTATGTTCCATCCTAGTACATCAAAATGTGATATTTGATGTAATACGACTAAAACTGTAATCAAATATTTAACCATGCATTAGTGGAAGAAAATAGATTCCGTAAAAGAACATTGCGCTAAATGGAAAAACGTTTTGGTTTTTTTTCAGAACTGTGGGCACTGAGTGAGCCTCTGTTTGCTGAACTGAGCTTAATGACTACACATTTTTCATCTGTGCAGTTGCGTTATGGGTTTATCTAATTTTAAAAATGGATTTCTTTTGAAGAGGCCTCCAGAGCAAGTGGCTTTTTGCAGCAATATGAAAGGTGGAGAGTGGTGTCTTGCTTCTGGCAAGTCTTGTAATACAATTGTTGAACTTTTTATAGAAAACCAGGAAGACTGAAAGATTACATTGCTATGTATTAATAATATCTGGCCTTTGTAACAACATTGTTTTTGCCCACAGTCAGAATGTGATGTACTTTTCAATGTTTTGTGTAGATTATGTGCTAAAAACCTAACTTGATCCCAAAAACTTGATTTGAATTTCAGGTTTTTTTCTGCCTTTCTATTTTAAAACACACACACACACACACACACACACAAAGATATTTTGAGAAATGCTGGGGTCCAGACTACACTTGGACCCCCGACTTTCATTGTATGGAGATTTTATTCAAAATACTTCTTTGTGCTCCACAGAAGTTAGAAAATCATATAGTTTTGCGATGACATGAGCATCAGTGAACAGTAAACTGTGTATAGTCTTCCTCATATATTTCCTGAACGCTATACTTTATCGTGGACTGTTGATGATGAACAAAACAGCTGGTTAGCCTAGATGTTCCCCAAGCCTCAGTAAAGCTCTGCACTTTACCTTAAAACATTCTGTTCTCAATAACTTTTCCCCTGCTCTCATCAGATATACCGTACTGATCTGGAGCAAAAGTGAAATGGTAAAAAAAAATAGTAGATTCTATGTGTGTGCATACTGTATGAAAGGTCAAACTGGCATTGAGATTCACTGGCTCCATTCAATTGGACAAAGTTGGGCTTTCCATCAGGAAGTTACGTTTCCTTGGGATGGGACAATTCTGATTGTTTCTAAATTTAGTGAATTCCTTTGGATCAGAGAGGCAGTCAGATCCAAGAATATATGTTTTCCCAGGAGGAACATTGAGAATGGATTATTATTGGCTACCTCTGATTGGCATCAGAGATAAGCTGTTCTATTGAGATGACGCCCAAGTGTGGCAAAAGTGAACTCAAAAGCATGGCATTCTGCTGTTTGTGGGCTAAAGAGCTAACATTTTTTTATGATTGTCACAGTTTCTTTACATTGTTAGGGCATTTAACACACATTCTAAATAATAAAAAAACAAATTAAGTTTATAATTCATATGTATATATTTAAGTTTCTAATTTATCAAAAAAATATTGATCTATTTTATTGAAATATTATTGCTAATAAATGTTACAGTTTCTAACTTGTATACATTTTATTTCTAATTATTGTGTAACATGGTTTTTATTCCCTAATTGCCACACAACATATGAACCATTTCTACTTTCAAACATATTAGTAAATGTATAAAATAGATTTTAAATGTTTTCTCTTAACTCTTGCACCAAAAATGAGGAAAATCACTTAAAGTTGTCCAAATGAAGTCATTAGCAATGCATATTACTAATCACAAAAGTAAGCTGTGATAAATTTACAGTAGGAAATTTACAAAATATCTTTATGGAATATGATCTTTACTTAATATCCTAATAACATTTGGAATAAAAGAAAAATTAATCATTTTGATGCATAAAATGTATCGTTGGCTGCGGCTACAAATATACCTGTGCTACTTATGACTGGTTTTGAGCTCCACGGTCACAAATAAATAAAAGAAATGGCGAAAAATATTCTTTTTTTAAATACTTTATTTAAGTTATTAAAATGTTATTTTTAAATGTATAAAATGTATTTTAAATAGTGCTGGGCAATGATTAATCGCGATTAATCGCATCCAAAATAAAAGTTTTTCTTTACATAATATATTTGTAT
>JAUCMS010000079.1:9032172-9070379 GCA_032357445.1 Enteromius radiatus | reverse complement strand
ATATATTATGTAAAGAAAAACTTTTATTTTGGATGCGATTAATCGCGATTAATCATTGCCCAGCACTAATTTTAAATAAATATTTCCTACTAAAAGGCTACAAGAAATATTTCTTCATAACTTCCAAGAATGTCTAAAAGCTTGAGGAAAAGAATAGATATTGTAGGTAAATTGTAGTGTGCATGTATTCATATGTATCTGAACATGTGTTTTTCATCATTAATTCTTTGACGCTTGCCTGCTGTATGGTGCTTGCTCTCTGCTCTCTAACAATCTGCTCAGCGAGGTGTTACCAGATATTGTGCATCTGAATCCTACACTAGACTACTGATGCAGCGGGAGAGGGGAGGAGAGAGGAAGAGGGAGGGAGAGAGAGTGTGCGACCAAAAGCGATTTCTCTCCCACACGCACAGAGAGACAGATCTCGCTCTCCTGCGGTGGAGTGCTGGTGGCTCTTCTGGATTCTCTGTTTGCTCTCTTCCACTGGGAGAAAGGTAAGTTTCTCCTTCTGTCCTTCATCTCTCTAGAAATTTTACACTGTAGAAGCTACAGCCTCGCTGCAGATGCCTGAATGTCTTGATTTAGGTGTACTGTATGTATGTGACAATCTCAGGTCCATAAACATCAGTATTTGATTGACAACCAGAGCTCGTGCTCTTGATTATGCTAAATGGATGGTTGTGTACCTTCTCAGACCTCTTCACACATTCACATATGTGCGGTGTGGGAAAAGCTCTGCGTTTCAGACACATTCTGCTCCTCTGGTAACCATGGCGAAGGCAGCCGGCGTAGCAGCCTGTGCATTTTGAAATAATCAGGTAATCCGGATGCTTCAAGAGAAAAGCCCACGAAAACATTAACGTGACAGGTCATTTATCATGTTTTCACAGGCAAGTGTAATTGACTTCTTCTGAGCAACAGCACTGTGCGTGTGCCAAGACAGAAAATGGTGAAAAACGTTTGCAACATTTGGAAATCACAGTGAAATTGGCAAAGAATCACAAATGTCAACAGGTCGATTGGACCACATTGATTAGCATCTTTAAAAAACATTATTGATGGACATATCAGATATCGCGTTTATGAGTATTTTCAGTGTGCATACTGATACTGCTAGCAATGAAACAAACAGCATTGATGGTTGATGGCTGGGAGCAAACAGCTATAATCAGGACATATAATTCATCAATTTCCATACACATACAGGCTAAACATAAATGGATTGATTCATTCAGGCCTGCGATATGATAACATGAACACTGTGGCAACTGACAGCCATGAGGACGCAGAGCCGTTGATGTGGAAAATGATTGTGTACATGGAGTCAACAGTATTGAGCCCAGTGTTTCGTAGTGTGAGGGAATGGGAGGAGAAGCATTGTTTAAAATAACAACACATTCGATGCTCCATCGAACCGGTCGATTGAGGTGATTTAAGGGGTTCTTTAAAACTGGACGTTGCCCTTGGTTTGATGTTGTTGTGTCCAGTTGACTAGTGTATATGTTATAGTTTAACTGGTTCTCAAAATGATACCGCAACTACTCATTTTCGCACAATAAAAAAAACGAATTATGTGAATCAATAGTAATATACATAAATGTATCTAAAAAACTACAGACGGTTGTTCTTGGTGTGGTTTTTCATCCACAGTACACAAATTAGTGCAAAAACATATTAAAAATATCTCCAAAATGTATTAATTAGACTGTCTCCAATACTGGTTTAAGCGATTTCACTAGCTACACAAATTCTTTGTAGTCTAGGATTAAATTTGATTACTATTTCTGTGTTTTTCGGTGAACCACACTAAATATTCTTTGTTTAGGACTAAGCTGCGTTTGGACCATAATACACCAGACCATGGCTGCTTTGGTTCACGGTTGGGTTAATTTGAGGTTAAGGCTAGGGTAATGGCTTTCGCTGTCTCTAAAAACCTTTAGACTGTGTTTAAAGGAAAACTCCTATGCTCTTTATGGCTGCAGGTCATAAATATCCCCTCCCCCGTCTTAGCTATAGGATAAGAACCAGAAAGGCTCGGTGAATAAATCATTTGATTTTATAAAAGCGTGAACCAATAATTCCCACAGCCGTCATGCATGTCTAGAGGCCTGTTAAAATAATTGATATCATGATGGGTCGATGCATCACTACTTAAGAGGGTCCTCAGCGCTAGACATGCTTTAAACACACATATACTTGAGAGACGGACATTTTGATCCTAACTGTGATATTACAGGCTTCTCTCGGTTCCCTTATGGGTTCATTCAGGTCCTCTCTCATCTGATTAAGTGGAATCAGTATTTTGCCTCACATTGGTTAAGTAATGTATTGGATCAAAAATTCAGATTACAGAAGATGGTGATGGCTGTGGCTCTCAACTGGTGAGTCCAGATCCAGGTTGTGTGGACAGCTAAAAAAAAACAATGCTGAAAGACACATTTGTCATAAACTGCATTTATGTATGAGAGCAAAACTCAAAAGGGAGAGAAAAATCTTTCCGTATCAAAAGGTTTGCAGCTTCAGTGAGCATAAAAGTCTTCTTTAAAAAATCTTTCTGAGTAAAAATGCCAATTGTGACAGTTTGGATGATAATTGCAATTGTTATTGGGATGACTATGAATGTAAGAATTAAGTTTTAATGGGGGGATTGTTGCAGATGCTCTATAGTGAAGGATCACTTCCCAAATGTAAAAAACTCAACAAGGCAGAGATTTCAGTTGAGGAATAAATGTGTGATGTTAAATCAGGAGTAGCTCTCGAGCACTCGCCTTTTCCCTTTTTCTGCTTGAGTGATTACATCCTGCTCTGGCAGGCCCTTTCTTTGCCACGCACGGCAGAACAAAATGACAATGAAAGAGGGAAGGCAGAGAGAAAGAAATGGATAGAGACAGGGAAAGAAGAAAAGAGAGGGGGTCTAATAGTAAAGCTCAGTGCTATACAGTCATTTATGTTTCCTGTTTGGCACCAACTTTGACACATGCACACAGCAGCAGCGTTTGTGATGCTGTTTAACAAGATCCTGTGGGGTCTGACTTACTGAGGCATTTAGCATGTTCTTAAAACATTTCAGAAGGTGTGAAAGAAAAACCCAGGGGCTGGGAAAGCAAAGTATCTAGCATCTGATACATTTTCAAGTAAATCTGGCCTGTAGTAATTCAGTCTTTAATAGCGAATTTGTAGAAGACCGCAGCAAAAGCAGGTGGTGTGTGGTAATGAGTAAACTGTCTGAGTAGTGATGACGTTAATGAATATGACTCAGCCAGGTTTCAACTGCGCCGCCTGTGAAAAGACTACGCTTGTTAAAAAAGCTTCTGAAGTGGTGAGAGTATTATGGTGGTTTGCAGTTCTGGATTCTGACACTACCATTCGGCTCTGCTATGCATAGTAAGCAAATGGTATATATGCAAAGAATAGTTTAATATCAAAATGTGCTGTGTACGAGCACAATGCATTTTACGGGGTATACTGCATCCTTTAATTCAATATGTTGGTCTCGACCTTCCTTTTTTGTGACATGTAAGCAGTTATTATATGTTTTATTTAATTGGACCATTCTTTTTGAAAATTAATATTTTTTGAGCAAGGATGCATTAAAGGGATAGTTCACCTGTCTTTTACTCACCTTTGAAGCATCCTAGATGTATGTGACTTTGTTATTTCAGATGAATCAGAGATATAAAAAAAAATTTTTCCGGACCCCTCCAAGCCTTTGAAATGGTTTAAATGGGTGATAACCGTTACACTTCGGAAGATGTGAAATAACATGCATGTATTCATAATAAAACATCCCTCACACGACCTCCTGTTGGGAATCCATGCGTTTTTATTTCTATATATAAGTATAATATAAAGTCACATACACCAAGGATGCTTCAAATGTGAGTGAAGTATATTTTTCGTTTTTGGGTGAATTATCACTTTAAATTGATCAAAAGATGAAAGCAGAGACATGCATTTTTTTCTTTTTTTAAATGTTCTATTTAAAGAATCCTGGAAAAAAAAGGAATTTCCATAAAAACAGCATAAATGTTTTAAACATTGGCAATAAGAAATGTTTCTTGAGCACCAAATCAGCATATTAGAGTGATTTCTGAAGGATCATGCAAAACTTCAAGACTGGAGTAATGGCTGCTGAAAATTCATCACAAGAATAAATTAGATTTCGAAATACAGACAAGCTAGTTAAATTGTTATAATGTTTTACTATATTTTTGGTCAAATAATTCAGCTTTGAAGAGACTTTAAGACATCTTTAGATTGTGGCAGATGTTTTCTTGCATAGAGAGATCTGAAATCCATCAATCCATCCATCCGATCCATCCGTCTTTTTTAAACCCATTTGCCCAGAGCCAGTTAGTTGGTTTAATCTAGTAAGCAAACCTCATTAAGCTACAGTATGAGGTCTTTAAAAAGATTCTTGAGGGAGGCCATTTCTGCGATACAGATGGCTTTGAGAGACGGATGAGACACAATGGGGTTACAGAAAGAAATTAAATGAAAGAATTTCAAAATATCTATTCCACTATTTACTGACCAAAAACAACTGATGTTATTCCCAGTGGGAGAGTACAGAGTTTATTGCAGTTTCGAGAACAAATCGATTGCGTGAGGGGGAGAGAAAGTGAGCGAGAGAGAGAGAGAGAGAGAGAGAGAGAACAAGAAGGACGCGGAGGTGGCAAAGAAAGAAAAAAAGAGTCCAAGTCTCACTCGGAGAGAAATTCCATCAAACTCCTCTCACTGAGGCTACAGGCCATCAGCTTTATACTCCAAAATTAGCCCACAGCTCCACAAAGAAACTGGGCCTCTATACGTCCTACTACACCACCCCCATATATGCATACACAACCACGAAAAGACCTCTAGTCTCCCATTAGTATTCTTCAAGAGCCCTGCTTCTATAATTACTCTGACAATGGAGAGTTGAGGCCACCTCTGTGACAGCAGAAAGATGTGAGTTTGGTATAAACTCAAAGGATCTTAAACTGGTCCTCATACAGGTGAAATGGTAAAAGATCTATTATATAACTTTGTTGAAGTGAACTAAAAGGATGTTTCAATGTTTATTGCATCTCTAGGTTAGCCTGGTGCATCCGGTGGGCATTCCTCGGAAATTCAGACACCATGTGAGCAGCGGTCTGTGACGACATTAGAGGGGCAGAATGCTGCTTCTGCGTGGGACTCTTGTGCTCTTCTCTCTCTTCAGCTGTGTCAATGGTTTAAACAACAAGTACGGGCCAAAACCGACGACTCAGACCAAGGCAGACTCCAAAGGATGGGGCATGTCCTATATTGAAAAATTTAAACCTAACATTCCATCGTTTGGTTTGGGACCATGGCGTTTATTCAGTGAGACTAAAGGGTCTGCTGTGACAAAGGTGAGGACAACTTTCCCAGAAGCGACCACACAAGACTATACTCTGTTTTCCGAGGGCTTGAGCCCAAAATACAAGCCGACCACAACCTCGTTTGAGGAACTTCAAAGCAGCACTGCGCAGATAGGCACCCTGCTGCCTTTAAAATCAGCTAAACTGCCAATAATTGACTTACTCAGGGACAAACCGCGAACAGATAGACCGCAACTTAATACGCTTGATCAAAGCTATGATCTTGAACGCTGGCCCCCCAATAATGGCCAAAGCACAGCAAAAACCCCACAAACAATGCTATCTAAACCAGAAACTCAAACATACACTGTATCCATGGCTCGGAGTACCAGTACAACCCACATAACAACATTGAAACTGATTATGGAAACCATGAACCCGTACAGTGACCAAACTGTACCCGCAGACACTCATTCAACAACGTCAGAACTAACGATACAAGCATACACTGTACCCACTGCTCAGAATACCAGCATCATGCAAACTACAGCACTGAGACTGATGACGGAAACCATGAACTCTTACAGTGACCAAACCGTACCCATAGGCCCTCAGGCAACAGCGTCACAACTAACGGTACCTTCATTTCAAACCAAACATTTTATCACACCAGCAGAACCAGAAGTCTCTACTGAACCTTTGACCACTGTCAGCACCGGACAAAACACATTGAGGACAACAAACGCAGCATTTAAACCAGAGTGGACAGCTTTTAAAACCACTGACAAGGCCCTGGATGGATTTACATCAGAAGTGGAAAGATCGCAAAGTGTTGGCCCAGATCCTACTCCCTCCCTGCCAGCAGGAGGTAAGTCAACCCCTCCCTGTCTTTTCATTTCCAACCCAAGTATATGATGTAAGATAACCAAAAATTGACACAATTTAACCCCTAATTAGCTGACATGGGTGTAGTACATTTGCTCCTTTGTTGTACTTGTATTTAAGGTGAAAATAGGTATTTAATGAATTGCATAGCCTTATTGATTACCAGTCAAGGGTTAGCAGTAGAATCAATGTGGCTGATGAATTGATTAATAGCCTCAGAGTCCCTGAAACATGCAAACTGTTGTCAATAATTAGCAAAAATAAGGAGTTTCATTTGATAGTAAGAAGAGGACCCACCCCATAATTGTGGATGTCTGTTTAAACATTTAGTCTGTGAGCTTTGTTCCTGGCAAGGAAACATGTTTTATTTAGAATATTGTCCTATTACAGTAGGTATACAGTCAGTGAGACAAAGGTGACCTCAAAAAACAAGACAAATTTGATTTCACTATATTTAACTTACAAAGTAAATGTGTAAAGTACAGTTCCTACTAAAAATAACAAATTTTAATTCTTGCAGATTTTAATAAAACAGTCGGTGTTATAGTAATGAATTTGATTTTTGTTGTCCATTACAGTAATAACAACTTAAAGAAAAATGTCTTATTACTATATATAATAATGATAATTATTAAAAAAAAAAATTATATAGAATATGTACAGTATGCACACGATAGGTGTTGAGTACCTACAGTACATTGCTGTATACATTTATACATCCAATAATTAGTCACTTGATCAACTACAAGTACTGTAATGTTAGCCGCAATCTTATTCTTGGACAGACCGCTTAATATTTTTCAAACACTGGAATTATTTAAGGTCAGATTTGGTCTGTGTAACCTATTGGAGAGTCACCTTTTTGCAAAGGCTTGCAACAATTTGATCCAAGGTCAGCACTGACTATACTTCAGTCGTTAAAAGGATCATGGTACAATCCAGACAAATCAATACAGACCTCCTTGAGGCGATCATACACTAAAACTCTCCAGATATCTGTGAAAGTAGTGTGCCAGACACTTAGATATGGTGCCTGTGAGGTGGCAGAGCATGCTAACCAGTATTGACATGGCTCTGTTTGATATCTAGAGCTAAGGGAGCGGTAACACAGGTGTGTATGTGTACAGTAAGCATGGGATTTGCACTGGAGAAGCAGCCAGTTGGGCGGTATGTGATCAGTATTCCAATGGCAGAGTCAGCAGAGCCAGTGAATCCTCAGGGAAGATGTTTTTCCACACCGCCTGTTCATGGATGCTGAGCATGCCTCTCTCAACATTTAGTCTCCTTTTCTCAATTCGCTCTATCCATCCTCTCTTGCAGTAATAGGCCTCTCCTGACATTTACTGGGCATGTCTCTTTTTTTCCAGCAATAAGTCTCATTTAGCCCTTCAGTCTTACGTTTTCCTCCAAACCTCTCCTGGCTCCCAGGTACATGTTTTTCCTTGTCCTTCTCTTTTCCCTTCCTTTAGAACTCATAGAATACTTTTTTAGATGACGTAGAAAGCAAATGCAAAAAAAAGAGAGATTTTCAGAAAGAGATATGGGGAGTCAGAATATTATCTTTTGTGTTCCACAGAAAAAACGAAACTCATACAGGTCTGGAATGACATGGGAGTGAGTAAATGATGACAGAATTAACAATTTTGGGCGAACTATCCCTTTAAGAACTAAATATATGTTGGTGCTGTCAAACGATTAATTGCGATTAGTGACATACAAAATATGTTGTTTATATACTGTATTAAATATATTTATTTATAATATAAAATATAACAATAAGACTATATAAATGTAAATATTTTCAAAATATATACTGTATGTGTCAGTATTTATATATTAATAATAAATATAAACAGTACACATGTATATATAATGTATAAAGATGCCAAATAAGTGACATACTGTAAGTGATTCTAATACCGCATTTCCAAAAATTAAATACAGTTTTGTATTGTGGTGCTATATAAATACTGTTAATTTACCAACAGATACATCAAATAGGATTTTACATAGATATGCTCCCTGCACTTCTAGAAGGCACTACAGAGACATGGCTTGTGCTCTGTTACACTGCCTCTGCGTTTGTGGGTGTGGGTGTGGGTGTGAGAAACAGCAAATTATTGACTAATGTTTGGGTCACCTTGTCTTCTGGAGGTGCAGGCAGCCACAAATTGCTTATCCCCCACCTCAAAACATGCTGGAGCTGAGAGCAAGGTCAATTACCACACTGGAACTGAGAGGAGGAGGGGAGACTGGGAAAGAGGAGAGCATTAAACAGGAAAGAAAGCAGTGTTGGAATAGTGATAGGCTGGAAAAGGAAACACTGTCTGGGTCATATGCAGGGTTGCCAGGTCTGCGGGAAAAAAAAAAAAAAAAAACTAGTCCAATGATCCTATCCCAATGAAACCCAAAATATGCCACTCCAATTGTTAAAAGAAATTATTAACAGTCAGTTATGCGTTATACAAAATAAAAATCACTATATCTTAAATAACACCCTACCAGTATCCCACTCTTAGAAACTCCATCATCCAGGCTGGCACAGTTTTATCATTAATTGATACAAATAGGTAAAATGTTGCAATATACACATTTTCAGTCAAATTATTCAATGTGACAAACCTTAATACCACAAGGTAAAAGAAAAATCCTTGGCAACAGATTAAAAGTGCATTTCTGTGGTATTGGAAACCTTGATCATATATCCCACTATCACACTAAAATAAAAAAGTAAAAAAAATCAAATTTTTATTACTACAGTAAAAAGTAAAAACTTTTTATCTACAATTTGCATTCGTAAGTTTATTATTATTTAGTGAACTACATTTGTATGAATTAAAATAAACATTTGCAGAAAATAATAGAATACTAGTTATTAAAAATGAGAATTGGGTTAGGAAATATTTAATTATGAAAACATTACAAAATCTTCATCACTGCAAATTCTATATTTCTTTTCTTTGGGATGAAATACCACTGAACAGTAAGGTTGTTAATATGCTAGATCATAAACTAAATGGTTGTCAAGGTTACGGCTCTCAGGCTGGTTACAATGTGATTGTTGTCATGGCAACAATGCTGAAAAGTGCTATGTAGTATATTTGTTGATAGTGTGTTTTGGGGAAACTGAGGACAGAGGCATGTGCAGACTAGAACATACACACTTGCAAACAAAACACTTAAAGTAGGCCTATTTAACTCACTGTCATTTCATAGAAGGTTAATTCTATGCTTAGGCTCTCTCAAAGCGTCTAGACTAACCAAATCATTACTGCCTGTGTAGGAATTATGTGCGACTTTACTGAATCCAAATAGAAGGAAATTTAGAGATGTTTTTTAGCCTAAAAATCCTTTTTAAATGAAATTCAGACTGGCTTTTTTACTTGAACATACTGCAATGTGTTTATAATCTCACACACAAACACACACACACACACATTCAGCCCCATGAGGGAGATTAAATGATTTATGTCACACTGTGCAAGGGTCAAAATTACAAATTCTGATCTAATTCCCTCTTTATTAATGGTGACCAGGGAGAGAGAAGGAGGAGGGTAGAAGATGAAGGTAAAGAGGGTTGCTTAGCTCTGAGAGAACATTTCTCATCATCTAATGAGGATTGGTGATCTGGAGGCTTCTGACAGAGAGTGATGGGGGACGTTTGACGCTTCATTTGAACACAGCTGGTGTAATAGACAGAATCTCTAAATCACCCATCAAGAGACAGCGGAAAGTTATTCAGTTTAAGGATAGGGTTGGGGGAATGCATAGACACATAGGAATAAATGGATATATTGATAGATAGAAAAATATATAACTAAAAATAAAACTACAATTTTAAGCTGATGATACCATGGCTGGCTGGATTTCTTTTGTGCTGACGAAACACCACAGGGAGCTCTTAATGGTTCTCTTTAGTTAAAGGGATGGTTCACCCTAAAAAAATATGAGTTTCTTTCTTATGCTGAACATAAAATATATTTTGAAGAATGCTGGGAGTCAGTTGATGGTCCCCATTGACTTCCATAATATTTTCTGTATTATGGAAGTCAAGGGTCACCAATTGGTTCTTCAAAATATAATATCTGTGTTCAACATAAGTAAGAATACTGGTCTGGAATGAAATGAGGGTGAATAATGAAAACAGTTACATTTTTGGGTAAACTATTCCTTAATGCGCTTTTCGTTACAAACATAGGAAGTTTGTTGGATGGATGGATGGATGAATACAGTATATATAGAGAAATAGATCTATTGTGATCTATATATCTATATATTGATGCCTGATGGTTTAGCATGAGTGAGCTCCTGCCAAGAGAAGATGAGTAGAGCTGTGCACAATCACACACACACACACATACACACACACACACATTAACTGTCCTTTTGCAGGCTCCCTGTTTGGTTTGGTGCAGAGCTCATTATTCATGCTAATGAGAGACAGTATCAGCACCAGAGTGAAGATCTGCTGTGATCAGACATGAAACGTGCATCCTTACAATATACAAAAGAAAGAACATCATGCAGGTCTTAAGCAGTTACCACAAGGAATTCATGTATACACATAAACAGTCTTCAAGTCACCCTAAAGGTCATGTTTGTGTCTAAGCAATGAAAGGTTTTTAAACTCAGCCTAAGTTACACACAAGTCTGCACTCTTATTTGGGCACACTGATGCTACACATCCATACATAGTCCATGCGCACACGTATGCCCAAACATCTGCATAGTTGCACATCTGAGAATGTAAATATTCCATCGTAAAATCTATTAATAAAGAATGTAACAAACACAGAAGCTTGACGTGCGGTGCAAGCTATTTGAGTTCAGATCTGTGGGAATCATTGACCAGTGACCAGATATTAAACACTCTGGCCTCATTGTGTCAGGTCTCTTTTCAGTCCTAGTAAGGTATGTGTGAGTTTTACACAGCCACACACAACCTAGTGTCTGTTTGTAGCTTTTTCTCATAGGAAAGTTTTGCTTCGGATTAGTCCGATAATCCTGCCTCGTCATCACAAAGATAAGGTTTTCGTTTCTGATCCGTAATGAAGCACAGTCAGTGTCAAGTGGGCTGCACATATTTAAACATGAAAGTGGAGATATTGTAATTAAACAATGATATGCCAACTCCAGTGTCTCTGAATCCTGGCCTGGAATACTGCAGAAATCTGTTTGACATAAATAGGTTAGAAAATGTTCCTGTTTCTCCATTCTTTCAGTCATAACTTTCGTTCAGCACCACATTCTCAGACTTGCGTGCTCTGTTTTCCCAACAGGCTTTCCATGGGAGGAAGGCGATAAGAAAATGGGGAAGAGTGCTGATCTGACAACACAAGAGCGACACGATGAGCTGACAACATCAGCTAGCACGACAACTCTTAGGAACACAGGTAATTAAAACGGTCTGATGCAACACACGCCTTTATGTAATCTACACCTGTGATAATTATACTCTGATTTTCATCTTGGGACATAATCCAGTTTTCAAAATACATTAAAGTGGAGAAAGTTTTAACCTAAATAAATAGAACCACATTTAAGATTAATTTGTTATGGGAATACGTCACACACACACACACACAAAAACAAGTCATAAGCCAGGTTTACATCCAAACTAAACCAAACAGACAATGTGACATGCTGGAGTATCTAAATAGTCTATAACAAAGTACAAAAACATGAAAACTCATTAAACTTGTTATTTTTATGTAAGCCTATAATGGGCTATTTTTTTATTAAATGGATGAAGAACAGACTATTTGCATATGATTTGCGCAATAGGTGAAATTATGTATGGAAACAGCTTAAGGGCTGTTTTTTTTGCCGATACACCAAAACTTTGCAACAATTCGGGGTTTTAGGATCACGTCATCATGCATCATTAAGGGCATTTTTTTTGGCGATACACCAAAACTTATGTGATAATTTGGGGTCATAGGATGACATCATCATGCACACCATCTTATCAGTAAAAGGCCAGTTGGATGGAAACAGGCCGGAGACAGCAAATTTTGCAAATACTTTTTAACGCAAATTCTCTTTGTCGATAACAAAACAGCATAAAACTGGATGGAAACTAGGCTATAGTTTACTCAAATTCATGGCATTCCAGTCCCATAGTTTAGCACAAAAGTATCAGTCAACAAAAGTAAATGTCTATTTGAACACTTCAGGATGCCAGACAAATTAAGGAAAGTAGACAATTGTTTTTACGTACAAAGACCCCAAATGTGGAGCGGGTCCATTGAGTCTCAAGAACCACAGCAGTTTAATTTGTGAATTCACTGAATCAGCCAACAATCTTCACAAATCGGACACTGATTCACCTATGAACTGCTATGAATACTCCAGGCACAGCTAGGATTGATGTTAGAATTTTTAGTGAATAAAACCAGCATATTAGAAGAGTTCGAATATAGCGCATATGGACCACATTTGTGATATATTTATAAAGTTTCAAAGCTCCAATATTCATTATAATTGTAAATTGTATATGGAAAAGGACAATCAATACATTCTGTGAAATTTGTGGTTTTGGAGTTTAAATAAATCATGTTTCTTTGGAGCAACATGAGGATAGGTAGATTTTGTGTAAAATATCCCTTTAAGAATGTCATACCAGCTCTCTTTTGGTTGAACAAACTGCCTCAAAACAAATATTATTATGCCTGTTTTTGATTGGTTGTGGTGTCCATACAAAAAGATTAAAGTTTTGATGCATTTTCTAAGAGAATAAACCTTGCAATGGCTGGGATAGGAGAAAGTATTTTACCATTAAATAAAACACATCAGCTGGAAGGATGTCATTTGTTTTCCGAATACAGTCACAATTGAGCCAACTTGTCTTGTTTCCTTCACTGGAAAATTAAAGTCAAACTCTTCCTTCTCCTTCTCATGATTTGGAGGAAGATATCTGCTAGTATGGTATGGTCGAGTGCACCACGACCAACCGTCTGTTACCTGCCAGTAATTGCTTCCAGAGGGAGGAGAAATGAGAACTTTTATCTCATAGTTGGCACCTACTACAAACAAACTGACCACTAAACTGCCCAAGAGAGATGAGTTACGCAACGTGTCTCAGTAGATCAGATCTATTAGCATATGGCGTTAAGTGTGCCATTTTACGTCACCTTCCCTGTTGATCATGAGGTACATCTCAGGCCCAGCTTCTCTTCTGTGGCACCTAACCTACTTTCTTCCCGCTGCATTCAATGGGATAACCTAAATTCCATTAATAGATGGACAAAATATGCCACAACGATCCAAGAACCAGGTTGCGAGAATATCTGTGTGTTTATGAGCTGTCTCGTAAAGTAAACTGCATGCAGAGATACGACCCACAAAACTGCAGCTGCCGTATCTCAAATTAAAGATGCAAAAAGGTTTTCGAAATCTAGCACACACATTCACCTCAACCGAAAGTGGGAAGGAAGTGGATCAGATGGTCTTCCTGTCTCCTTCATTTCTCTTTCACTGCCCTCTTCTTTAAGTCAGCATACCCAGGCCTCATCAATATGAATGGGATCATCCTACCCTGCTGTCCACTCATCTATTATTAGAAAGAGCAGAAATTGAAAGTGAGGCAGGATAGATGAAATCTGAATGAGTACTTGTAACGAAATCACAGCACTGTATTCCATAATTAAGCAGAGGGTGTTGTTATTATCGGATCAGGGAGTCACGTCCGAATTCATAATCCTGAAGTATTTGTTGCTGGCGCACTTTCTGGAAAACTCTCAGATGCTCTTAAAGTGATTTGATCAGCTAATGTATTGGTGTATACTAATTACATACTAAAAAAAGGAACGCTTTAGTAAAGTGACCAATTCTCACTATTAACTAGTTGCTTATTAGCATGCCTGTTATTAACATATTGGCTGTTTAGTAGTTCTAGCAAAGTATTTACACAACATGACCATATTCTATACTCTAATCCTACCCAAATTAAGAGTTTACTGAGGCAAGAGTTAGTTAATAGCCTATTTAACCCAAAAAGCTATCTATCGAACATTTAACCCAAAAAGTTATTTTTCTGGCACCATCAACTGTCTCTACCTATCATTTGAAAGGAATATCCATTAACCCCATGTGGATCAGTAGAGTCTCTTGAATTTGGTCTGCTTCCTGTCCCATCTTCCTGAACTTCCATCCAGTTCGATTACAATGCATGGCCATAACAACAACATTATGGAAACCCCATGGGAGGAGCCTGGCTTTAATTCCTGCTATGTTTACATGTCTGTGTTCTCTGGAGGTATTTTGTTTTGATAGATGTGCACACAGTTCTACAAATAGAGTGTCATCCAGTGTGTTCAGGGATCAGGGTCATTGAGATTTGATCGATTCCTGGACTGAAACTCTGGCTCGCGTCCAGAAACTTGTCATATTTTCCACACCCCTGAGGGTGGAGGACACAAGCGGGTGAAAGGAAATGAAGAGGGTGTACTGCTCCCACAACAGTCTCTCTTATCAGTGGCCGGCCTTCTCGCCACCCTCTTCCTGTGTTTGCCCACCATACACTTTCTCCTCATGTCAGAGCGACACACTGCTTGCACCCTTTAGTTAATCAAACACTAATTATTCTCATCTAGACAGCTGGACACTTGCTAATGCTGCCATCTTTCATGCCATCTAGAGCTTGTTTGACTTAAGATTGGCATTTAATAACATTTAGAAATTTTTTCTGTCTTTATTTCAGTCTTTAATACATTTGAAACAGTTACGTGTGGTATAAATATGATCAATTCTTAACTTAGCAAAAATATCTCCTATTTCCTAATTTAGGAATCCTATTTTTAAGATTTTAAGCATACGTTAAACACTGGATTGGACTGAATTAAAACAAGTATTATGGAATTTATTCCTGTAATGGCAAAGAATATTTTTCAGCTTCCATTACCCCAAGTGTCACATGATCCTTCAAAAATCATTCATGTGCTGATTTGGTGCTCAATTTAGTTTAAAACACTTGTGTTGCTTATTTTTGGGGAAACGTTTGTGTAACTACTTTGTGAAATGAACAGAGTTCATGTAAAATAGTCTTTACTGTAACTTTTGTATAATGCCTGCTTTCTGTCTTTCTCACTATGAATATAATACCGCCTTTCTGTTTGACGAAAGAATGACACAAAAACATTTTAAGATTAGCGCATTCAAATATGAAGACAATGAAACACAAATAGCAAAGCAGGAGACTAAATGAAAGCTATTTAATTAATATATATAAAATACAGCACATGCAATATATTAAACTCATTGGGTCTTTCTTTTTTTTTCATTAAAACACATCCAGAACAAATTTCTGTATAAATCATTTCCAAATCCTTTTTGCATGGACATGTCACATTGAAATTCATTTGGCAATTTACATATGAATGCTTTTGAAGGATTTACATAGAAATTCCTTCTGCACATTCTTCTTGAATAAAGCACATCAAGAATAGATATTTTTATGAATGAACAACATTAAGGAGGAAAGTAAATTATAGCTGAACATCCAATCTGACTTTTTTATTGGAATGAAATCAGGACAGTGTATTCCAATGAGCCAAAGTTTGCTGCAAACAGGAGTCAGCTATAACATATATTTAATGTAAGTGGATAAACAGCCATCTTGATGTCAAGCTATACAGATCTAATGAGCACTGCTTGGTGGTTAGTGTCGTGGTAGTGTTGATTAAAGAGAAGCATTTAATAAGCAGTGTGTGGCTGTCACACACACGCTACCATTAATCAAATGCAACTAGGTTTGATTATCTACTCCCACTATCCAAAAAAGAAAAAGAAACACACTCACATTCACATTAAAATGGAAGCCAGTGCTAACCACTGACTGGGCACGGTGAGTATATTTAACTATAGTGATGGTCATCAGCCAAAAAAGCCAAAACCAGCGCAAAAAATACCAGACCCTCCTTTGGGAGTGACCCATGATTCTGCATAGGCCTCTGCTTTTTTGAAAGGAGGAAGGTCATAAACAAAGTAGTTAATTTGGCTATGGGTGGTACAGGAAATTGTCTGTCACTACCAACATATAAAAATATACAGAAGCAACCTAAAACGAGGCAGGGTCTTACCAGCACTCAAAAACATCCATTCACAATGTGGAGGCGGGTTGATGTCACACTAAAACAGTGAGAAAAATAGAGATTTTAAAGATTGTGAGAGAAGAGAGCTGTTTTTTTAACATTTAATCTAATCCATTTTAATATATAAACATATAGAACTATGCATTCAGAGGAATGTAAAAGGAATGGCCATTTAAGCTTTTATTTGCTTAATTTGTTTGCATCACTTCATATTAGTGAATATAACAAAGAAAAACTTGGCATTAGGTAGTCTTTGCTGGCCCATAAAGCTCCATGGTTTCTGTCTCGAGGCTTCAGTAAACTCACCGGCATTTTTAGAAAGCCTGATCGTGGCAGCTACGATGAGTTATGACTCTGATCTGCTCTGTAAAGGGTGTAATTAGATGTGTCAGTCTCTGAAGAGCTGACGTACATCTCCACGCTGTTATGCAGTGGACTGATATGGCTATGGAAGTTAACATCATCCATCTCATATGGATTTGCTCATCAGTTGCAGGGCAATCCTTCTAGTGCATGGAGATTTACATATTTTGAATGTCTTCATACAGTGACATATTAGATGCCACAAACAAACGTGTGGGTTTTCATAACATGTACATGCTCTATGGTGATGTTAGTTCTTCTGAGGACTTGCTTTTGGATTGCTTGTACATCCAAATAAAATGTTTGGTAAGCGTTAGGAAGCATTTCCAGATTTGGAAATAGCTGTCACATGGAACTTCACATGCTGTTCCAGCTCTGTTAGGCTGAGAAACCCTAATGTATGTAACACTCCTCAGCACCAGAGCCAAGCCACAGAATCCAAAATCTAAAACAGCAGCCTCCTCCCAAAGCTATCTGCGAATCAAACAATGCAATCACAATTACATTTATATACAAACAACAGATGTTGTATCTCCACCTTTCATGGCAGCCCACCAGTCCTTGCTACTTGGGCAAATATGTTCACTCACTTTTTCTCCTCGTGTTAGAAGTATCATATTGAGAGCTTTTGCTTTTAGTAGTTTCAAAACACTAGACATTTGCCAAATTTAGGAATCTCCACATCAATACCATTGACTTTCCTCTGTGAAACATGCTTAGCTGAGCAGACGCCTCAAAAATGCCCTCTAGTGGTGATGTCTATCGCAGAAAAACAAATCATAGGTTGCCAGAGAGTTTGGTGACAGTAATGACTGCCTTGGTTGTCTGTTCTGGAATATCCATTTTGTAAACACTCTAAGTCCTCAAAAATAGGGCCCAATGTACTTTGCTAATATAAAGGCATTTTCTATATTGATTTATATATACATATATATTTTAAATTGGCCATTGCATTGTTGTAATTTAGGGTTAAAGAAAATATCTGTAAGCTTAAGAAGAAGTGGAAGAAAATGACTACTACCTAGTATTTTTTACTGATTTATTTCTATGTGCATCTTGTTTTGTACCTAGCTTTCCATTCTGCTTTTATATTTAAATGGAAGTCATTGATTAATTCAATTCTCCTGAAAATCAGTATCTGTAGTGCATCTTTACACTTGTCTTTTGTACTAATAAAGCAATATGTTTGTTCTTCCTTCCAGAAATGGCCACCGCTACATCTGAAGACTGGTTGACGGACCTTAGCCAGGAATCTGCACTCCCTGACTGCAATGCAGAGCGTTCTGGAATCTGCAGCTCTAGTGAAACTTGGCCCACCACCACCACTGTCCTGAGCAACAGCAGCAAAAATGACAGCACAACCACCCTGTCCACCAACCTCTCTCAAAGTCCCAACCCATTTCCAGCCCCACCTATGTTTGTGGCACTATATTCTGATTGGAACAGTGCCCTGGCGACATGGGGTTCAGCGTGGGAAGCGCACATCTACGGCCTGGGCACTGTGTTCTGTCTAGTCGCTTTGGCCTCCACCCTGAATCTCCTGTGCCTGCCCCTACAGTACCCATCAGGCTGCGGCTACTTCGCTCTGGTTAGTCTCTGTCTGGTGGCCGCTGGATGCACTAGGGCCTTTGCCCTAGTGTACGATGCATACGGATACCAGGACCGTATGGCATCCACGGAGGCTTCACTGTTACTTTACGAGGCACCATTTCCCTGCATGACTGCTGCCTTTGGCCTAGTATTCCTGCTCCTGTCAATGCGCTCTCGTATGCAGCTGTCCTATTCCGCCTTTCAGAGACCTTGTTTCCTGGCTTGCTTGGTGTTTCTGCACTTTGTTGCTGCCTTTGGCCCTGTTGCATTGCTCCATGTTGACCAGCAAATCTACCTGTTTCTGTCCTTGATCTCTAGAGGTGCCTTTGTGGCTCTGGCGACTTTCCTAGCAGCTGCTTATTTCGTGTTCTACTGCTACGTTCGTGCTGACTCCAAGCATATTTATCATCTGAACAACACGTCACCAACACCAGCCGAACGCTACAACCGTTGCCCGTTTGCAGAGAGCCGAGATTGGGACCGGGCAGCAGCCGCAGTGGTACTCTGTGCCGTCTTCTCCCTGGCTTGTGCAGGCCTGCAACTCTACGCCATGCTGCACGCTCTCGGAATTGCTGGAAGCGCTGAGTCCTTTCGGCCTTGGCCATGGTGGACTTTTCAGTTCAGCTGCCGAGTTTGTGAAGCAGTGATCTGCCTCACACTGGTCCTGGTAGTTGCTCAGCCAGTCTACTGTTCTGATCACCTTCCCCAGCCAGGAAGTTGCTGGACAGAACTCCTTGCAGCAAAGTCACCTATCATTCCTGGGAGCTACCAGTGGACCCTCTCTCACCAGGAGAAGCTGGCCATTTGTGATCCAATCGGGCATGGAGAGACAGAGTGCCTACCCTTGTACACATTGGTCGATGACCGACTCAGCAGCTTGAATGGCCTTGACCTTTTATACCACAGCAACCGGGCATTAGCCTATCGTGACCTTGACCTGGACTTGCCCAACACTCAACCCAACACTGGTGCCCCTTCTGTGGGCTCGTCCTGTACCAGCGACTCCACAGCGGACCTGCGCCCTCCTTCACCCATAAATCTGCGCAGAAGCATCGATGAAGCGCTGTTTAGTGAATCTCTATTTCCCATGAGTCTCTTCAGCCCCTTACGACCCTTCACCTCTAGCGACCGCTCGCTGAATGGTAGAGAGACCAACTCCAGCGGAGTCCAAACCCTAAGAGACACCCTTACTCCTGAACCAGGCCTATACCGAACATCTTCATGTGTGGAAGTGCTACCCCAAGTTCCCCTCGCTTCTCAAGCGCAACCAGACGCTCCGTCATTAGGTTTTCCTCCATCCCCGTTTCCCTCAGTGTCATCTTCCACTTGCTGTTCATCTCCCGAGCGCTGGAGAGGCAGCTCAAGCTCCTCTTCACTCTACAGACAGTCTCTGGGTGGCTCTTCTTTGGTGTTGTGCTCTAGTCCAGAAGGACACCATCCACCCTCCTCTACCCTCAGTGGCAGTTCCAGCCAAACTGCCAGCTCTGGCCACCAAAAGGGAAGCTTACAGAGACCCTACAGAACATTAAAGTCAGAGGACAGTATGGACCAGCAGTCAGAGTTTGACCAATCTGTCCAAGAAGAATTTATCAGTGTGTGCAGACAGATTGATGCTCTGAGCATCTGCAGTGAGACTATTGACCTCTAGGGGGAGAGGTCAACAAAACATAATGATGTAATAGGAAGGAACCAAAAGAGTTTTAGTGATATGATGAGCAGGTAATGGACAGATCAGGTGATTCGGTGAGTCTGTTAAAGCACATTTGCTGTGTGTAGACATACAGGTAAATGTTTTGTGGTCTAGAACTGTGCCAAATGTATAATTTTGTAATGGTTGGTTTGCTTCTGTAGGGCAAGTTCTCCAAAGAGATGGATTCTGAAGTCAATATCCTTTTAAAGGTTTAGGAAGTGCCACCAATTACCAGAAGCTTAGGCAGATTTTGTATAAAAGTTCTTTGATGATTGATAAATTTGTAATTGTAAAACATTGTTTCTTTATAATGCTAACAGTGAGGTTTGTATGAATTTGTACAAAATCACCTTTTGGTCTATATGATTAATACTGTGAGAGTGCGAACTACTGATAACCATAACGTTACACAAGTACTAGGCAACCTAGCGCCAGAAAATAGTTTCAAATTAAATACAGTATAACCTGCCAATCAAATTGTCAACCTTTAGAAAAGTTTTCTGTACTTCTGGTCTTTAGTTGCAAAGTTAACGTCAAGTCCCTCTTTTTTTTGCAACAATGCATGATGTTGTTGAAAGGCCAAACAGTTTTATCAACTCGGAGGGAGAGAAATTCTCTTAAAACAAAAAGAAGTATTCTTGCAGCACATGTTGCTAAAGTTCAGTCATCTGTAGCACTTAACAAGCTTATCTATAGCCTGCCATTTTTTTATTTTTCCCTTTTCATAGTGTATATTTGATATATAACTACAATAATAATTTATTTATCTGCCAGGTCTTATGTCATGTTTTCAAAAACTCTATACACCGTTACTCAATACATATTAAAATGAAATTTAAAAAAATACTTTGTACATTTTATAGCGTGCATGTTCTGAAAACGTGTGAGAAACTGCTGATACATCTAATGTTTGTCATTAGAAACTGTTGGATTTACAATAAATATACTGAAAACTGACATTTGTCTCATTCACAAATATTTCACACACATAAAACAAGCAAAAAAGTAACAGATTAAGTACTTTTATTTATTTTTTTAAACAATATTGAATAGGATATGCAACCTTAGTTGAGTACACTGCAGTAAACGAACTTGGCTCGAGTTGTCAGAGACTGACTGTGGGCAAAGCAACACACTAACAAACAACATCCAGTTGATGTAAGGGATGCAAAGTGTGTCTTTGTACATAGTTACACTGAGTTTAATTTTGTACAGCTTGAATAATTGTGTCCGCATATTTAATGCTGAGATAAAAAATAAAAAACCCCTAGAAGAAACTGCAAAAAGCTAAACAAATAGTACTGAAAATGTATTACAAAAAAACATTTAAATTTATAAGGTTGACATGCTTCATTTGGCAGTGATAGTTATATGAAGCCACAGGATCTGGCGAGCGTGAATGGCGTGTTTTAGGTTAAGACAGATGTGTCCTTCATTTATTACACAATTCAAGGCATGTCACTGGTCCACCCAACACACAAAGCTGTAGGGGACATTTAGATGGACAAACATATCCTGAGAGAACACCAGGATACTCACAGCATTTATTTGGCTTTTATAGAAGATTAAATAGTCAAGTTAACAAAAATGCACTTGGCAATTATGTAAATAATATAAAAAAAGAACACTGCAACATGCAAATCAATACTCTTCATACCTGTACAGCACTCAGAGTCGCAACTGCATTAACACAGATCCCGTAATGACCATTCTTCTTTAAAATTCCTCAAAGACGGTATTAAAAGTCAGCAATAAATTGACCTTGATAATTATCAAACCCATCAGCATAAGTTCCAGCTTTTGGTCAAAAGTACAATCCAGACACATTACCGTGACACTCTCCGAGTAACTGTGTATATATATATATATATATATATATATATATATATATATATCTACAGATATCAGTTTTGGTATCATTATTTTCAGTTGGAATCGTACCCACAGTTTACAGGAGGCGGGATGGTGGATGTAGAGAAAACTGACCCACCAATAATACAATAGACATTTAACTATCACAAAATTAACATTAATTTGCTATGTTCCTCTGCCTTCTAAAATAAAAATATATCTCATAGCATTTTCAGTAGTTACAAATCTACTACAGAAAAGATTGCCTCAAGTTTAGCTGGAGAAGTTGGTTTGAAGGCAGCCATCATTTTGCAGGTGGATGTGGTGATATAGACACTGATGCTGCCTTATAAAAATATTCAAGACAAAAACATGGTTGCAAGAATCAGTTTGGGAGAAGAAAAAAAATATCAAGAATATTCGCTGCAAATGCTGCCTTGTTTCTGCCAGTCTGCTCATAAACACAGCTGCAAAAACACACAAACAAGCAGCTTTTTGGTAACCCTGATACTTCCTTGAGTGCAACTGCCATGTTTTGGGGAACTGAATTAGTTTGCGGTCCTGCTCTCAAACTCATTTAATACTTCTCTTCTCCATATCTCACTGTGGTGGTTGTGCCAGAGGAACGGTGAAGAGTGGAGAACACGTTCTGGCAGGGTGGGGTAAGTTCTAGGATTTGTCTGAGGTGTTTGGTCGCTGTTTCCCATTCTTGTTCTGCCCCGCTCCGTTAGTAAAGACGTTTCTCAAAACTGGGGGGACAAAAGAAAAGATATTCAGATATACAATCCTAGCTCTAGGTAATGTTGATCAATGACGCCCCCTAGTGACTCACGAGTGAAGTCCATGCACGCCACCCTCCACCTGAGCAGACATGGTGCGCTTCTCAAACTTCAGCTCTCCGGAATACATCATGGACCTGAACGTGCAAACAAAAACAGTGTAGGAATTTTCATAGCATTTAAACAAACTGAATGCCCAATAAAACCCAGACACGTACTTACCGAAGCACAGAGAGGCTTTTCGCACCAATGTCTTGGCAGCCGTGTTGGATTCCAGCGATGAGGTAAGGGACAAATTTATGGATGGAGCCTTTGTCCTGCACTGAACCCGACACTCCCTGAGCCACCTTCACTTTATCGCCCTCGCTGCCAAGAGAGCCAATCAGAAGAAAATGAGGTCATGTGATAATATATCATTACATGCTGCATACTACAGTGTATGCAGCACACTATTCAGCAAGAATTTCATTCTAAATATAGCAATTGGCTTCCAACTGCTGAATAATTTATCTGTGTAGTACATAAACACAAACTATTGTGTACCTGAAGTATCGTTTCTGGCTGCTGGCGTTTTTCTCCATGGCATCTAGTGAGCCCATGCCTCTGTATTTCTTCAGTCGCACACCATCAGAAAAGAAATACTCGCCTGGAGCTTCTGTGGTGGCGGCCAACAGAGATCCCATCATAACTGCAGACAGAAAGCACATGTAAACAGACATTCATTTTCAACATTTCTTATATTGTTAAAAGTGAATTCTAACAATGATCACCTGTCGATGCCCCCAGTGACAGTGCCTTCACCACATGGCCGACCGTCTGGATGCCTCCATCTGCGATGACTGGCACCCCAAACCTCCGCGCATACTCTGCCACCTTGTATACGGAGGTGCCCTGAGGCCGCCCACATGCCATGACTACAGGAATCAGAAATGGACACACATCAGGCTTTATGATTGGTAGGAATAGTGCAACATATAATACTGAGTGCATAACTGTATATTGTGATGTGAGATACAGGGATGCAAACTTGGTAAATTGGTAAGAAATACCACTTTGAATCCAAAATAGTTTATTTGGGTACTGTAGATATGATGGGCGCTTGAAGCATGACATTGTGTTGTTTTTTTTACATGCAAGCAGCTCATAAATTCAGCTTTTTCAGTGGCTTTGCTCCACATGAATTCAATTTCTGCAAGTGCCGAGAGATTTGATCTCTCATATTGCGCATTTCAAAATACAAAATGCCCCAACCCTCTTCTCAAATTTATAAGAATAGTTTATAAATATGAGAAGCTATATGTGAAGCTGTTAATGTTTGATAGCAAAAAAACAAAAACAAGCATTGTAGGATTGCAAATGTACTTCTGTTCAGTAAATTGACTATATTTATTATTTTATTGTAAATCTACATTTTCAAAACTTATGCTCTCATACCACCCTGAGGGAGTTTGCATCCCTGGCAATATATGGAAACTTTGCTTATAGCATGTGTGTGAAATGGAGTCCCGACCTTCCTGAGTGATGCAGATAGAACCACAGCCCATTCCTACTCTCAACGCATCCACTCCTGCGTCTATCAGGTTCTTCGCCTGAGCAGCTGTGACCACTACAGAGAGAGACAGAAACTGAGGTTAGAGAACAAGAGTGAGCAACTGTGAAGCATGTGAACTCATGATAGTATTTCAATCCATATTTACCATTCCCTCCCGCAACCTGCAGCTCTGGGTACTTCTGCTTAATGTAATGGATCATATTAATCTGGTATACAGAATTGCCTTGTGACGAATCCTGAAAAACAAATAAAAACATCAATATCGGTGATGCTAGTGGGACTTCTCTCACACTTCACCTTAAATAGAAACACCAAAATAGTGCCTGTCAGTTTTGAATATAGGCCTACTTGAAAATGATCTTGGAGATAAGCTGCCTCGAGCAAAAAGCAGCATCTGCTTTCGTTTCAGCTTTCAATGACTGACATTTCCTTTAGAACAACCGCAGTGACCTACCAAAACTACTACATCCACCCCAGACTGCACGAGCAGGTCCAGACGGTATTTATCATCTTCACGGGTGCCGATGGCAGCGCCACACAACAGCTGTTTGCGGGAGTCTTTGGAGGCCAGAGGATAGTCCCTGTTCTTCTTCAGGTCTGTGCGGGCTATTATGGCCACCAGTTCATCCCTGTCGTTCACAATCGGCAGTTTACCTGTCGAGTAAATGTTAAACACTGTAAGTTATAGTGCTTCTTGTGGTTGAAAGAGGACTGACGCACTAAAAATATTTGTGATTGTCCAATTAGACCTGATGACTGTAGTCTGTGTTTTGGTCCTCTCACCTTTTTTGCTGCGTTGCAGGATGTCATTGGCTTCTTTTAGTGTGACACCAGCAGGAGCGACTACAAGATCCTCTCTTTTAGTCATGGCCTTTAAATCAATTGCAGATGTACAGTCACCAGGGTACAGCACGCACTTAAGTAAGTTTTATTTTCTTATCCAGCATTAAATTGATCACAAAGGACAGTATTTAATAATACATTACGTAAACATTGTGTAACAGTGTAAAAGACCTCTATATCAAATCTGTATTTTTAAAAATATTCTCAATATTAATAACATGACTTTAAGCTGCAAATCAGCATATTAGAATGATTTAGAAAGGATCTTGTAACTCTGAAGCCTGGAGTAATGGACTACAGGAATAAATTACATTTAAACTTCAAACGAATCGTCAAACGAATCACCATTAAATCACATTCAAAATAAAAGTTGTTGCTTAAATAATATATATGTGTGTACTATGTATATTTATTACGTATATAAGTGCACACTTGTATATATTTCAAAAATATTTATATGTATCTATTTATATCAATTTAATTTGTATTCTATATATAAATATCAAATGTTTCTAAATATATACATGTGTATTTATATACGTGTCAAAGACTTCAAAAGTGATTTTATGTCCATAGAAAGCACATTAAATGTAAAAAAGGGTTTCAAATCAAGTTTTTGGAGAATAAAATGTCAAAATTTGGTTGAAATAATGTTACATTGTCATTCAGTGTAACACAATATTTGTGTAAAAATTCAAACAACATGCTTGTACATATAAAAATATGTAAAAGAAAAAGGAAGCAAATTTTATTGTTTTAAATAAATAAGTAAAATCTCCACACATTTATTATATAAACAAAAACATTTGTTTTAGAAGCAAAAAATGGTGATTAATCGCTTTTTATTCTTTTTTTTCTTTTCTTTTTTTTAGTCATAAGACCATTCTTTCAAAACCTTTATTCACAAACTTTTGAACAATAGTTTAGAAACTCAAGATCACACAGCCAGTCTTACCTCCTCTAGGGGTTTGTTATGATCTTTCTCAGACAGGAAGTCAATGTCTCGTGATGTGACGATGCCGACCAGTTTGCTGCCCATCTTGCCCGTCTCAGTTATGGGGATTCCAGAGAATCCGTGTCGAACTTTTGCTTCAAGTACATTACCGACAGTGTGCCGAGGGCTCAGGACGACTGGATCAGTAATGAAACCCTGTTCAAACCTCTGCAGACACATACACAGAGACCTTTGCATCAAATATTAACAGGTACAAACACACACAGAAGACCTTACATTAAACTTTTATGAAGGGTGACGCAGTCTTACCTTTACTTTGCGCACCTCGTTGGCCTGAAACTCTGGTGTGCAGTTATGGTGAATGATGCCAATTCCTCCCATTAGCTGAGCAACAAGTCAGAAACATTCATATTAATTATTGACAGATGTACAGTCTAATCAAAAGAAGGATTTAAGAGGTACTTACGGCCATGGCAATGGCCATTGAGGATTCGGTAACAGTGTCCATAGGAGAGGAGATGAGTGGGGTCTTCAGTGTGATTTTCTTGGTCAATGCTGAGGTCAGGTCCTACATGAAATAATCACAGTTTCATCAATCAATCAATTTGTTTTGTTATTTTTGTCAATAAAACAATTATGATCTTTAGCTTAAGGACAAAAGTGAGTGTATATTGACTATGTAGTTCCAAGTCTGGCCACTAGAGGCAGAAGGGCATAAATTACTGCTGTACATTTCATATAAACAGGAAAATAATTTGTGTGATAAAGACAGAAGTTTTTGAGAAAAATGTAAATGCTGAAAATTCAGCTTTGCCACCACAAAAGTAAACTACAATCTAAAATATATTAAAATAGAAAAGGATTCTTTTAAATGATAATAATCTTTCACAATATCAGTTTATTTGTAGGCTTGTTAAGCATAAGAGACTTCCTTTAGATACACTGAAAAAGACTTACTAACCCCAAACTTGATAAGGTCAATAAACTAATTTAAAGAATACCACATGCAAGTCTGCATATGTTGGTTAAAGGGCATGTAAATAAAAAAAAAATGGGTGGGTGAAAGTGGTTAGGAGAGAGTGACAAATGAAGACCATGACCTTCATTTGTACACCAGCGCTGAGAAGCGTTTCTCTAACACAGATAAGCTCAAAACATTCCCTTCACAACCTTCACCTTGTCAGTACCAACTGTCTAAGTTCCCAAAATACGCTTCTGCATTCACACCGGTGAGGTAGAGTGGCCTCATGGGAAAACAGACACCACAGTGGGACATTTCCCAAATCTATGGTTCAGTGAAAGCCAGCTCGTGAAGTCTCAGAGAAAGGTTAGACTGCTGTTGTTAAACCAGCCTACGCAAACCCAAACAGTAGTTTCAGTTTCACTACTTTTCACACTCGCAGTTGTTTTGTCTTTTAAGCTTCAACCTTACTTAACTTGTTATTATACTCAATACAATTTTAAAGCCCTACTGTGCACCAAAGGCAATAAAATGCCAGAAACAAAAAGACAATAGAGCAGAATGTTCAAAGTTCATTAAATTTTAATTTGTCCAAGTGGACAATGTTCACAAAAAAGAATGCAATTCAAATTAAGGGGAGAAAAAGCAGCTGGTTTCTGAGTAATCTGATGCAATTTTAAAACTGCTGAATTAGGCATTACAAAAGTCAAATAAAGCCACAAAAAGTGCTACTTTTCACAATTAAGGAAAATCCTTGTGGTCACATGCAAAATGTATGATATAATAAATAATAGTTGTTTATATATATATATATATATATATATATATATATATAAATATAAAATTTGTTAATCAAGTCATGTTTACCACAATGATAAAATGCATAATTTAAAATTCTGACAGTGTTTTATGGTTTTAATTGTTGGACACAGTAACTTTGTAATAGGAGTACAGACATTCAATGGGTTTAAAAATATGCACTTTTTATTAAATAAAATAAAACACTAAAACATATAAATTATTTAAGCCTTTTCTGTTAAACAAAAAAATGTGTTGTGATGAAAAGAAGAGAGCAATAAAGCCTGTGAGCAATGAAACAAAGGAGACAGCCATTTAGCTAAAAATAGTGAGTGCAGAGAAAACATAGACAGATTGTTTAAACCAGCACGTCATTATGAAAACAAACCGAATGGGTGAATGAAAGGGTGGAGGATACAAGGCAGACGACTCACCACTTCATCTGAGGTGAAGTCAATGAAGCCAGGCAAGATCAGGAAGTCACTGCAAATGAGACACAAAATGAAATTGATTAAGAATGAAAGCATATATATATATATATATTCTCTTGCATGAAAAACTATGTGAAGGAAAAGCTGAATTTTCAACATCATTACTTCAGAAATCATTCTGATAAACTGCTCAAGATTTCTTCTTATAAATAGTAATATTCCAAGCATGTACTAATACATAGTATTACATAGAATATTTTTTTTACTCATGCTAAACATTTGGATGGCACTGCATACCTCCTTAAGGTTAATTTGGACAGTTTTTACATTTGAATAGATGCAAATTTGCAAAGATATGAACGAAATGTTGCAAAACATCTCATTTTATAGGGAAAGGAGGCGGTAGTTATTCTTCAGATAAACATTCAAGCATAATGAAAACCCAATGCTGACTGCTGGATTTATGACACCTTAAATCATGAGGAACTCTAAAATAACTGTGGTTTTTGAGGTGAGCTTGAGGAACTTCTGAGGCCCAGGCACATTCTGACATGTTCTCATTTGCAATGGATACAGAAAGTACTCAGATACCCCTTACATTTTTCACTCTTTGTTATATTGCAGCCATTTGCTAAAATCATTTAAGTTTCCCTTTTGTACACACAGCACCCCATATTGACAGAAAAACACAGAATTGTTGAAATTTTTGCAGATTTATTAAAAAAGAAAAACTAAAATATCACATGGACCCAAGTACTCAGACCCTTTGCTCAGTAATTGTAGAAGCACCCTTTTGATCAAATACCACCATGAGTCTTTTTAGGAAAGATGCAACAAGTTTTTCACAGCTGGATTTGGGGATGTGATGTGACACTCATTTGTTGAGACACTCATATATTTAACTCATTGGTGCTGTCCATTTCTTCTGATCACACACACTTCTGATTCACAACTCTGTGACTGTTCTTGAATGGCCCAACCAGAGCCCTGACATAAACCCAATTGAGCATCTCTGGAGAGACCTAAAAATTGCCGTCCACCACTGTTTACCATCCAACCTGACAGAACTGGAGAGGATCTGCAAGGAGGAATGGCAGAGTATCCCCAAATCCAGGTGTGAAAAACTTGTCGAATCTTTCCCAAAAAAACTCATGGGTGTTTTAGATCAAAAGAAGGGCGCTTCAACTAAATACTGAGCAAATGGGTTGAATACTTAGGACCACATGATATTTCAGTTTTTCTTTTTTTAATAAATCTGCAAAAATGTCAACAATTTTGTGTTTTTCACAAAGATTGAAACATTTAAGGGGGTCTGAATACTTTCCATACCCACTATACATGAAACAAACCTTCCCTGGCTACTGAAATCCACTGATACGTGCTATATAAATCTTGTTGACTTCCTTGACCAGATGACATAAATACTAGCAAGTACGAGTGAAAAAAAAAAAAAAAAAACTCCTCATATAGATGAAAGGTAAATGCTTGGCAGATGAGTGCCAAAACCTATGGGGAAAGAAAATTAGATGGATTCTGAATAGGCCATTTATACGTAAAAATAAAAGGAGAGACAGACGCAACTTGAAGGACATATTTTCTCCTCTTGTGGTGGGCTAAATAAGGATTTTGTGTTGGCTGGAACAGGGCAGGGTTCTTTTACGCCCACATGAGCTGACCACACACCCCTAAACATCAACAACACCGGGTGTGAACATCAGAAAAAGCCTTAATAAATGGTGGCAAAACAGACTTGTCCTGATTAAATGTGCTAGAGTCTAGACCTTTAGTATACATCCAAGAATTGTTTTGACTGGGAGGAATATTACAGGCAGTTACACCACATACTCTTAAAAGTAGAGTGGCATCATAAAAGCTCTCATCCATGTTAATCAGATTATTTGTCTAAACAAGCCACAATGAATAGATATTTTTTTTCCAGTGAATGTGATGGCCCCACCCACAATGAAATCTGATTGGTCCAGAATCCTGCTCTGCATAATTTAATACTAACCATCAGATATGTTCTGAATGGTTGTTTATGTATCTAATTAACGTCTTAAATGTGCATATTAGCATCTACAGTAATCAGTTAATGGATTCACTGCTGACTTTCAGCTCTACAGTTTTAGATGACTCAGACTGTAAACTTCACTTCTCAAAGACAGTACAGACTGAAACCCAGACTACCTCCAAATATGCAGACAAACAGGGCGCCAAATGTCCCCACAGACTCACTGACTACAGCTTTACTCCAACCAGCTCTGAACAAATCCAGGTAAAATGGTGATCCACTAAACCCTACATTTACAATTGTTGTTTTTAATTACATTTTCTTCTAATTGCTCAGCTATATGGTTTCAGTGAGCAGTTGCTCTGACTTGAGCAAGGTTCAGCTAACATTAATATATATTGTCAATTCAAAATACGCCAATAAAAAAATAATAGCTCCATCCCTGTTAACTTAAAATTCAATAACAGGATCAATTCCTTTTTTAGTTATTAAAATTTGACAGATGGATGAATTACTTTTTAAGAGTGCAAATTTAACACTTAAGGTTTTTAAGAGTATTTCTTTTTATTATTTATACATTTCAATATGCATAATATTTGGGAATAATACACTTTAATATTTCTTAAAGGGACAGATCACCCAAAAATAAAGTCTGTCATCATTTATTTTTCCTTGGACTGTTTTCTTCTTTGAAACAAAGGAATATATTTAAAGAAATATCTCAGAGTTCTTTGTCCATACAATAACCATACAAACTGCGGTTACTAAAATTTGCATTCTGCAAAATATTTTTTATATCAAATAGATCAAAACGGTGCTTGTTGCAACATTTTAATGTATTTTGAATAAACACATAAATTCCAGATTGATTGCATTTTAAAATGGCAAAAACACACACAGACATGGCCTCTGAGTCAGCTAATGTTATAAATGGAGGAATTTACTTGAATATTTATAGAGACAGCGACATCTTTTATCTCTCTGATAAAATAATCTTTAAAAAAAATAAAAAACAACATGCAACAAGCCTGCAAAGTAACATAGGGGTGAGACATCTCACATCAGTACAACAGAGGTCTGAGCTTCATGTGCCATACCAAGAAAATCTGTTCAGATACACTCACGTGTGTGCATTACAAAAATCAATTCAACACATACACACCCGTGTCAGGTTTATGAAAGGTTCCAGCACAACTCTCTATCTGTCTATCTCTGTTTGTGTGTATGTACGTGTGTAGAAGGCCCTCTCCTCACATGACGCCAGCGTGAGGATAGTCATGCGGCCCACAATGCATCCCTACACGGTTTTCATTATAGATAAGACAGCTGGACCTTTCACCTTGTAATCTTAATCTTAAAGGCGGGACTGTTCGTGAACTCACCATGTCCTAATGTCACCCGCCAGAACATGACTCCTGACATTCTACCATTACAATGCATTATGGGTTAACAGAATGATGACACATGCATGTATTGTCAAACAAGACACACTTAACTGTCAACATTTACTCTCCCTTTAGCTGGTTCTTTCTTTAATAATATACATAAGATATATATTTTTGGTGGCTGTAATGTTGTTCACACTCCCAATGTCCTTCAAAATATATTCTGTTATGTTCCAAAAAAGAAAGTAAGCCATACATGTTTAGAATGTCCTTATTTGTTCTTCCTCTTGTCAATTTAAATGTTTTACTGAACCATCCCTTAAATAAACCTCTCTAATTTGAGCTTGTATAAATCAATCATGCAAATTATAATATATATATAATTATATATCCTGGCCCAACCAAGCTAATATCCTTTTATTGTCTCCCAAAAGCCAGGACCCTAAAAAGACACCACCCAGACTTTATAAAGCTGGAATGTTTGCGTCTCTTATTGAGCTCGCTAGAAGACGATGTCTAAAATAAAGGGCCATATTACTCACTTGTAAGTCATACCGTCCCCCATAGAGCAAAGCTCTTCCGCCGTGAGTCCGTCTCGGACAGACTGCTGTTCTGATCTGTAATGTGGATGCCCATTACACACACAGTATCAGTGCAGGGAGAGGAACCCAATGAAAGCACTTACTTGTAGGTGAGACCATCTCCAACTGAAAAGAGCTGCTGGGCAGACAGCCCGTCATCAGGAATATAGCCCGTTCCCCCACTTATCAGATAGTCTGCCATACTGAAAAAAAGAAATACACAAACACAACCTGTAAATAGCACAGTTACCATAAGAGCTAATCTGCAACTTTTGAGCAAAGTCCAACCATCTCTGTATTTATATTGAAATTCTAAATAGAAGCTCCGTTTACTCCGAACTTCCACTAGGCTACTTGTAAAAATCCAATTATTTTTTTAACAAATCACTTAAAGACATGCCTACCATGAGTTGCAAAGTTATTAATATGCATTATATGCATTTGTTGAAGCCACCAGTTTGCATTATTTCAACTTTCATTTTTAACATGTTTAACAGAGCTGTGTAGTTGTGGTTTCCCTGGGTGAAAACCACATTACCCATGATTCTAATTCCAATCGTGACACAGCAGGGGCCACCTTTCTGCAGAGTTCAGCTCCCAACCTAAACAAACGCACACCTGAACTCGCTAATCAATCAAGATGTTTGAAATGACCCCAAACTTCCAGAGAAATGTGTTGGAGATTAGCTCTTCAGGAAAGCGGCCCTCAAGAACCACCTCTGGAAATCCTGGACTATGTTACTGGTATTAATCCATTTAAATAGAATACCATTATAATATTCCTTTGCTTATATTTGGCCATATTGCATCCGTTTTCATTAAGTAACGTTATGTCATTGTTTTATAGAGTCTGGCTGATGCTAAAAAAGTTAAAATGGCTGCTATTTGATATTTTATTTGATTTTAATGTGCCTGTTTTTATAGACTCTGTACCAGTGGCAACTGCACTGTTTTTATTGACTTTGGCTGAGGTCCATAATCTCAGTGACCGAATTTCAGATGATATGCGCCGGTTGTTTTTGGATTACTCAGTGCGGATAGTAATCATCTACGCGTTACGGTTATTGTCTTATTATTCCCAGATATCGGTCGATTTTAATATATTGATCACATTAATGTCAATATCAACTTTTTGTAAGTTCATTTTAAATCTTAACTTTTTTTTTCAGTTCTGGGAGGAAATGGTATTTATTTCAGGAAATGCATTTCTCGTCTGTTTTCTTTTAGTAAAAACCGCGTTAAGAAAGACGTCTGGCGTTAACAGGAAGCTACGCTGTTAAGCCACATGTCGCGACGCGTGGAATATTGGGAACAAGGCATTTAGAGTTCACGATGTAAACGGTCAATCAATAACCAAAACGCACGTTATGCATGTCCTGGTGCTGTATTAGTGTAACTCACAGCGCCGTGACCTACTAACATTATTCCATCTGAAACCGCCATATAAAAATAAACTAACAGATGTTGACGCTCACAGACTGGCGTAAACTGACGGAAACACTGTATTTGTGAATTCATGCATTACTCTTTGAATACAGTCTATATAAGTCAATCTACAGACTCGCACTACTGGCCCGGTGACCTACATTATGTACATTAAAAAATGTAAGTCAGGGACACCCGGAGTCTATATCGAAATTAAAAGCAAACCAGGGGAAGACTTTCTTTGTTAGTGCTCCTCCTGCTTCACATGACCAAAATAACCATATTTAGCATGATACCCGAGTAAATTAAAATTCAAACCTTTTCTGTAACGTAGATGAGCTCGCGTGTGTCTGGAGATGATGCGCGTCAGATGAGAAAACCCTGTTTACCGCTCTCTGTAGGAGAATGTTATCTTAAACCGGTTAGTTCATCTATACACACTATTGTCGGGGTTTTCGGTTCCTTCAGAGGATCTCGCTTGAATTCGGGTTTTGTGATGAGTCTGGCTTTATGTAGAAAGCGAGGCAGACACAGAGAGCGCGCGTCATATCCTCAACAGCTCTACATCCACGTGGTGACGGCATGGTTAACTCTTTCATTACCGCCACATTAGTGTGTATATGCATGCTCTATATTTACACAGTATATGTGTGGGTCAGAGTTAAACAAGGATGCCCGAGACATCACGAAGGTGAAATCCATTGATATGGTTTAAAATGCATGTGCCAAGTTATTGAAATGAAATATTTGTATTCATATCAGCTTAGAATTGACACTATAAACTGTAAAACGTGTAACTTGTAGGCTAGAAGTGAATATATCAACAAGTGAATTTTGTATTTTCACTGGAAGGTAAAAAAAAAAGTAGTAACTTTAACTACATTATTTTTGTAAGAATATCAGAAATATAATCATAAAATAAATCCAAAATAACTAAGCATAACAAAGGAAGTCATTGATTTTTGGATAATATTCTCTCTAAAGTTCTTCCTCACAAAGTCTTGAATAAACGCAAAATAAACCAATGACCCGGTTCCATAATGTTATAACCAAAGACAGGACACATGGTGGCTCTGGTAATTGTCTAGCACCACTGCTAGATTTAAAAGTCAGCCACAACCAATTACCTAATGCAGATTGCTGAAGGATGACTGTGCTTTAAGCAAATTACAAATTAAGCACTTTCCCCACACGAAAGCCCAAAGCTGATTTTGATTAAAGTAGTCTTTTAATGTGCACATTACTCATATTCTTTTAAGGGGAAAAAAGAAAAAAAAATGAGTAGCATTGTCGGCCATCCATTAAACATTTTTTGTAATGTCTACCATGTTAATAATTTACTCTATCCGTATTCTCTTTCATTTGTTTAGACGCTGCAAGTGCCTTGTAAAAACGGAACAATTATAGCACTATAATGCAACTCATGATCAAGTCTGGTGTGCTTTGCTTTGCATTCCACTGATTAACATGGGTATCCAACCATAAAACAGCAATTTGGACACCAGTTTTTTTGGCATGCTATTTAACAACTTTACTATGATTTTTTTTTTTCATCAAAGCAAAGTCTGACTCCCCCAGGCAAAAGTTTCAGAGGCTATGGTAATGTAAGCACCTATCCCATGACTGCTCCGGAAACTTTTGAACCAGTCGGGCAGACGTGTGTTTGTAGCATTTATTTAGACAAATGAGTGAAGCACTGGGAATAAGCATGGCTCTATTTGCAAAGAATAATAGCGTGTGTGTGTGTCAGAGGCAACAGCCGTTAAAAGCCCTGACCCTTGTCTCCTCCCATCACAACAGAGAGGTGAAGCGGTTATATGTACCTCACCATAATGTGGGTCAGTGGACATGTGGGTCAGAATATCTTCTTGCACCGACAGCTATTTCAGTAATTCTGACCCATTTGGACTTCACACTCCACTGCATGGCTGGAGAAGACCTGATCTGCTATGCCCAGAATAGCTCATTTAAATGTCAACTTTTGTTGACCCTGCATTTTAAGCCTTTCAATTATACAAGACTATTTTAACCCCGTAATCTTGATGGTCTTGAAGATTAGAACAAGCCTTACATTTAATTATAGCATGACAAGAGGGGATTTATATTCCAAGTTGAATGCGTTTAAAAAAGGAAACGGGCTCAGAAAAAATGGCCATGCTCAAATCTCGATTATCAAGAATCTATAACATTTCCTTGCCTTTGTAACCTTAGACTCACCTGTCTGGAAAACGTGCTTGTAGACGCGTTGCTGTATAGCGCTGGGCTGCAGACTCGTGCCCACGCACATGAGGAACCCCTGGGAAGCCATTGGGAGAACATTCGGTGTTATTTAACATCTCGTGGTTCATCTGATCTTCTTGGAGCTCTTCTGGAATCTCCTCTATCTCCGTCCTGTTTAGGGATACAGTCTGTGCACTGTTCATTTCCAAAACAAATCCAACCAGTCCAAGCCAGTCTTGTGGCTGAGTTTTGAGCGAATTCAAATGATGGTATCTGAGTCCTGTTCAAAACTGTACAGTAATAGATTCAGGTTCAAGAATAGACTGAAAATAAGTATGTGACAACAAAGGCTAAAGCGACCTATCTAGCTGTAAATCCAGAGTTAAGCAGTTTCATTTCCCTAGGATCCTTGGTTGTTTGTGTTTGATGAGGTGAGCGATGAGCTTTATTTTGACGGAGCTCATATAACCAGGCAAATGAGTTCCCAGGAACTGTAGATCCATGCTCTACGCACCTGCTCACATGGAGACCAAAGTGTCGCCGTGGAGATATTCCCACCTCTGAATCCCACTTGCCCCTGTGTGTGAAAGCGCTGGTATAATGGGAGGACCGAGAACGAGGGATTGACAAACTAGAGATAGCAAGAGAATGTTCAAGCCTGAGGGAGTTACATACTGGGACAATAAGGAGATAGAAAGGAGTGTTCTGCGGCTCTCTCTCTTTGTGGTTTTAGCTGCGCTTCTGTCAAGAGCGCATGTCACAAACACAAAGAGGATTGGAGAATTAGACCTGGGGACCATTAAGATGAAAAAAGGCACTTCACTGACTCAGATTTGGTGTATAAATGTGTGCATAGAGCCAACAGCTGTGGGTATAGAAGGCATAAAACAAACAAACAAACAAGATAAAGCAAGCAAATCAAACAAATTAGCTGAAACAAAAACTCAAAACACAGATGAAACAACCAAAAGAAAAGTTGATGAAACAAACTATAAAGAAACCAGACAAAACAAACTACATACACAAATTGGATCCAGCAAAGACACAAACTTGACAAACAGACATGAAAAATACAACAGACAAAAACAATAGTAGTACACAAAACCATACAAGCAAACAAATGGAAGCAAAAAACAAATACAATTTAAAAACAACCAGATAAAACAAACATTTAAAATGTTGATAGGGTATTTTGGTTAAGTTAAAATAGCCCACCCCAAGTGTTTTTGATATTCTCAAATAGTCTCCGATATACACTGCTCAAAAAAATAAAGGGAACACTAAAATAACACATCCTAGATCCTGAATGAATTAAATATTCTTATTAAATACTTTGATTGTGCTGACAACAAAAATCACACAAAAATTTGGTCCCACTTTATATTTAGTGTCCCTAATACCGGTGTACTTCCATAATAACCAGATGTGTATGTAGTATGTAACCACGGTGTAAGTACACATTGCTACATAGTATCTACAGCTGTAATATTTCTGTAACTACACACGTAACCCTCAGAATGGTGTGTGTAAGTACGAATGCGTAACAGGACATTGGTAACAACACTTTTTTCACTTCACTAAGTAGTCATGTAACAGCATAGCTACATTTTGTATAAGAGTAACTGGTTGATCTGTGATCAGGGGTGTAGTTGGGTAGGTTTAGGGATATGTAAAGTGGGTGGAGTTGGTGCACCTCTGTAATATAATGTATATGTATATACATAGTAACTCCTCAGGAACTGCCCACTTAATATAAAGTGTAACATTCTGGACACCAACCACAATTTATATGTGAAGCCTAACTTACTGCCCGCTGCTGTGTAATAAAAAGTGAGACCAACACTACACTACAGGCTGATCCAACTTTGATGTAATGTCCTTAAAACAAAGTCAAAATAAGGCTCAGTAGTGTGTGTGGCCTCCACGTGCCTGTATGATCTCCCTACAACACCTGGACATGCTCCTGATGAGGTAGTGGATGGTCTCCTTAAGGATCTCCTCCCAGACCTGGACTAAAGCATCCTGGACAGTCTGTGGTGCAATGTGTCTTTGAACAACTTATTTTGAAGTTTCCTTAAAGTCTATAGCACATGCAGAATATTTTGGGTTAAGGGTTTATTCATATCAACAATCAAGACTACAAAGCCTATATTAATACGTATGCCTCACAATGGCAAGGCCAAAGATTATGCGTCAAATTGTCACTGAGTAGTTGATAAGTGTAATGTACACTATAACTGAAGGCTTTCCTATCCTGCATATTTCATATTAAGCAAAAGCAGGTGGTTGCTGGTTTGAGACAGTAGCTTAAGCTGAAATCCTCTTAGTGTCACGGATCAGAGGAGAGACGGTCGAATCCATCTGCAGAGTATGTTTATTGGAGTAGCAAGACAGTGTCAAACGGGCAATGGTCCAAACAGCGGCAAACAACACAACGAAGGAGATCCAAACTCGTGGTCAATGAAGCAGGCG
>JAUCMS010000079.1:8999209-9027327 GCA_032357445.1 Enteromius radiatus | reverse complement strand
AAGAGCTCAGAGACAGAATTGTGGCAAGACACAGATCTGGCCAAGGTTACAAAAACATTTCTGCTGCACTTAAGGTTACTAAGAGCACAGTAGCCTCCATAATCCTTAAATGGAAGATGTTTGGGACGACCAGAACCCCTCCTAGAGCTGGCAGTCTGGCCAAACTGAGCTATCGGGGGAGAAGAGCCTTGGTGAGAGAAGTGAAGAAGAACCCAAAGATCACTGTGGCTGAGCTCCAGAGATGCAGTCAGGAGATGGGAGAAAGTTGTAAAAAGTCAATGATAACTGCAGCCCTCCACCAGTCGGGGCTTTATGGCAGAGTGGCCCAACAGAAGCCTGTCCAATACAGTCCCAACAGTGAAGGATGGTGGTGGCAGCATCATGCTGTGGGGGGGTTTTTCAACTGCAGGGACAGGACGACTGGTTGCAATCGATAGAAAGATAAATGCGGTGGATCAGAATATCGTGGACGAAAACCTTCTCCAGAGGGGTCAGGACCTCAGACTGGGCCGAAGGTTTACTTTCCAACAAGACAATGACCCTAAGCACACAGATAAATTAACGAAGGAGTGGCTTCACAACAACTCTGTGACTGTTCTTGAATGGCCCAGCCAGAGCCCTGACTTAAACCCAATAAAGCATCTCTGGAGAGACCTAAAAATGTCTGTCCAAAAGATCAAAAGGGTGCTTCTACTAAATACTGAGCAAAGGGTCTGAATACTTAAGGCCATGTGATATTTGTCAGCAGTTCTGTGTTTTTCTGTCAATATGGGGTGCTGTGTGTACATTGAGGGAAACAAATGATTTTAGCAAATGGCTGCAATATAATAAAGTGAAAAAGTGGGTCTGAATACTTTCCGTACACACTGTACATATAATTCTGTAACAGGACAGAACTATTTTTGCATATTGACAATCAGACACATGCAATGGCTTCCTCTTCTGGTTTTGTGTCCTGACACTTAAGAATATGATGCAGTGTAACAACACAAATTAATGTGAGAGAAGTGCTAGGAAAGAAAGCATGGATGTAGAAGTGTATAAAATACATGCTTCAAAATAGTTGTTTAAAAAAAAGCAAAAAGATTATATAATTTTATTATGCAATAAACATGTTGTGTGTGTGTAATTATGCTTATTATTTTATTAATATATGCTTATTTTCCTATAACAAATCACACATTGTAATCAAAGCAAAAAATCTAGTATGTTTTAAATTGGCATTAAAAACAAGGATTTGAGCATTGAAAAATGGTTATCTATTCAACATGTTCATTTCTGCATCTTCTAAGTACTTTGGATGTTCAACATTTCTGATAAATGAGGCATGAATATTTTAAATACTGACATTTGCTTACATTTTTTCAGACCTTTACAGTTTTGAATGCAAATATATAGCTCACGTTCCTCTTTTCCCTATTTATCTTTGCGTTTACTGGAATTTCACATTACTTATTACTTTGTCACATTGCACCCAAATAAATATTTAAAAAATCATTTTTATGTTAAGTAAATTCTATAATAATTGATCATTATGATTATTAGACTATGTAGTTATTAGTATAGGCTAACTATTATTTATTTTTTAATTTAACTTAACCTGAATAAAAATGAGGCTGTAGTCACATCTTTTAGCCCATTAAACGGACTGTAACTTTATCTTTATCACAGACTTTCACAGTTCTAAAAGGAAATTTCTCCATCTAATTCCTCTTTTCTCTATTTAGTTCAGTGGTTCAGTCTCATATGATGTTCTCCCTTTCACCCAGTCATTCCCCAACCGAGCCAAATGCTGATATAGCGGCGACATACTAATGTTGTCTCGTCTCTCACTTGCCCCATTTAGTGAGACCAGCATAACCGCACACTGGTCACTGATCCGCATCTAAGGACCCCACAGATAGAAGACATCTCAGCCCTCATGAAGCTCAGGGCCACATGACTGCCGGCAGAAGGGAGGGGATGCTAGTCCACAGCAGGGAGTGGGCTTGCATTCCTGATGCCAGAGAGCATACTTGGCATTCTTGGCTTCTCCTAGTTACTCTCAATGAGCCATTTGACTGGTGCTGAGGATTTTTCCCCCAGAGTGGCAGAGTCAGCCTCTGACGGATGAGAGTTGCTGCTCTGGAGAATAGGAGACCATTCATACCATACTGGGAATAGAATGATGGCATTGAAATGTAGCATGCTCCATGGAAAATGTTGAAAAGTGCCACGACTCAATTTAGTGTGATTTTGCTTGTTTTTGGATGGTCACAGTCAAATAAAGCAATGCATAAATATGTAAAAACACAAACAAAAAGAAGCAAAAGGATGCATTCATCTGTAAAGTTGTGTGATTTAATTCTGTGGGGTTTTGTGGGGGGTGGGAGGGATTAGTATGGTTAAAATATTGCATAAACATGTAGAACCACAGACAAAACAGTAGTGAAAATATCTCAAATTAGTTATCTCATCACAAAATGTTTTCTCATCCCATTTTTATTCAATGTGGGACAACTCGGATACAAAAAAACTTTTTAAAAATAGTAAGAAATCTTGCAAGAAGACTGCATTGCCATTGATATTGCATAATTTGTTTAGTGCTGGGCAATGATGAATTGTGATTAATCTCATCCAAAAAAATGTGTATATGTAGACACACACACATACAGTATATTTACATACAGTACATACACATTTGTATTTACATGTATTTATATTCATATAATTTATATTATATATAAATATATTTAATATTTAAACACTATATACTTCTTAAATATTTAAATGCATATATATATATATATATATACACACATTATATTTATACATATTATTATTATTATTATTCACACACTTACTTAGAGCCTAATAAAATGCTCATTTTAAATGAAATTTCAGATGGCACTTAATATATTTAATGGAAGGTGAATACAATCGGTAAACAAAAACTTAAAGTACTACTACCATTTTTTATGATATCCTTTGTAATCCCGTAATTTCTTGACGTGTACTCAAAGTATCTAGGGATACCATGGTGTATTTTCAAGCAGAATTGTATTACCATCGGATACAACCCACCCCCCACCTCCCACCTCTCAGCATTCTTTCTCTATCTTGCACTGTACTGTACATATCCATCGACACTGTCACTTCCATGTGCCACATTTAGCAGCGCTCGTTCTCCGTTTCCCGTACAGCTCGATTGTAGGCAGAGCTCAGAAGCGTACGGTGCTGAAACCGAGGCTGTAACGTCATGCTCGACACTAAACCTCACCCACCCTCCCAGAGGCGAGCAGCTCTTTCACAGGCACAGGCGCAGACGGACTGACTGGCTGGAGCTGTAGCGGATTGCTGTAAGTATCGCATTTGCGCGAGGTTCTGTGGCATTACAGTCGTAACGGCTCGTGTGTGGCGCGGGAACTGTGAGGGGATTATGATGTCACAGTTTGATTGATACATTGTAGCGGCTGAACGGCGGAATGTTACAATGTTGCAAAGCAGACCGGCACAGGGTTTGCGGAAGAGCTGCTCAGATGTCTAGAATATGGCGGAGCTGGAGTGAAACAGTTCAACTCCTTAGATTTACCAGACTCGGCTTTATGGCGAGAATGATCGCTGGGAACTTTGTGTAGAAGCGCTTGAGGTTAGCAGGGTTGTGTTGCGTGAAGAATGGCGTTTTTTGTTGTCTCATGCCCACGGCGCTGTGGAAGTTATAGCGGAAATGGAAAAGTTGTACGAATGAGTAGTTTAACAAAGCACAGATAATCGGCTTCTAACCGTCAAAGCTGCATTTTTCGACACGGTTTACGTAAAGAGATGGATAAGGAGTGTCAGGCATTGTGCTAAAAGGCACATTTAGCGCTTCTAACGCAGTCTTTCCTTCTAGATTTGACTGATTACCGGCCCCGCCTAGTTCTGTTCTGTTCCTCAGTCGAGGGAGATGACTAGTTCATTCAAGAAGAATTGGAGAAAATGAGACTCGGTTTTCTTTCACGGTGGAGTGCCTGTCAGATCACGTAGGAATACTTTTGTACCCCTGCTTTTCAGGATCACGGAAAGAATTATATATACAATATATAGGCTACTCGTGTTGCATTCCACATCATAGACCAGAAAACATCACAGGGCCCTTATAGGCTCCTAGTTGGATGTGACATTTTGAATATTGTCCTCTGAGAAGGGATATGAGGCCGAAGTCTCTCAAAGAGGTTGTTAAAGAAGATCCTGTTGCTTCTCCATGCATTTTTAATGGCTTGATCTTTAATAATGGGGCTCTTGTCAAATTATAACAGCCTTTCTCCAAAGGTGTCTGTACACAGACTGCTCTGAGGTGGCTTTGTGTCTGCTATAAAGTCCATGTAGAAATGTCATGCCACATATATATAACTACTAAAATATGCCAGATTCCCCCAGCACATATCTGCATCTGATGCTGCTTTGAAATGCAGCATCAGTGCAACCTTAAGGTGCGGTCACATTTACCATTGGTCTGCAATTTTTATGGACAAAATCTAGCCATTTTAGTGGCAATTTTCACGACTGGGAGTTTTGTGTGATGACGAAATGTTCTTATGCAGATTTCAAGCTGGTTACACAAATTGGCCGCACTCACCAACAGAAAACTGCTTGGTTTGACAGTGACTTGAGTGTAATATATGGCTATGCTATTGATGATGAATTTGTTTTTATCTGTACAATTTTGCTGAGAAACTAGCCATAGCTACACGTTTTCATAGTTAAATTTATTATTTCAGAATATATGTCTATATTCTGAATTTTAGAACATTATTTTAACCTTTGCATTATTTTAATTGAACCACCCTGTAAAACACCTTTTTTGTGCTATATATATATATATATATATATATAGAGCTACTAGTGCCACCTTTCCAGTGTAAAATGTTTGCTGCAATATTTATGACAACTTGTGCAACCACCTATCAAGTAAACCCTGTTTCCTGTTTCTGAGGGGGTCTTGAGCAAACACTTGTCATTCCCAATCATGGAAAGGTAGGCAGCAATATATCTGTCATTGCCAAAGGCAGATAAGTGTACTGTATGTACACCCTTACTTTTCCTGTGTCAAAACTCTTTTGTCAGTTCACTAACGTTGTGTGAAATATGAGTTAACGCAGTCATAGCTTTGCTTTTGCTCCTTTTTTTTTGTCCTTTTTTCATATGTCAAGTTTGAGTTCAAACAACTAATTTATGTGTAATATATATATGTTCATTTCTAAATTTTTAAATTGAGATTCCAAGTTTGTTACGATATCAGTACTTAGCATAGATCTTTATTAAATGTTAGGTCAGGACGACCTCACCCTAGTGGGGTCTGACCCCAATCCCATCCCTCCTAGAGCAAGAGGAAGGAAATCCCCGTGATAGTGTGTCCTCTTGGGCACAGAGGAATGCCGGTCTGTAGGCTCTGTTGAAAATAACAAAATGAAGAGACGTGAACTTCCTTTCAAAGAAGGCCGCCCACCATTTGAACACCCTTTAAAAACCTGGGTTGGGTCCTGGAAGAAACGTCTATATTTAGAGCCACTTCTGCTATCATGTGTCGATTTCAGGTGTCGTTTTTGTGTAGTTCCTAGTTGTTTTGTATAATTATAGTCACGATTGTTGCTTTGAGCTGTATCAGAACTTCAGCGTTCTTGTGGGAGTCAAACCATATGCAGACAAACATGGGGTCTGTCAGAGAAGCAAATATCTCTTTGACTTTGTAAATGGCAGTTCTAATACAGCTGTCGGGACTGATTCCTCTAGAGGGCCGTGTCTGAATAACCAGCCTGCTAGTCTGAATTATGCCCGGTATTCTTATAGTGTCACTATGTTATGGATCTGTAACTGGTATGTATACGGTTGTTTGTGGGTTTTTCAATGTCAGATCCTAAAACTTTACCACTTGAGACCCTGATATTAAGTTTTGAAAACTGTTATGACGTTAAAAAGCGCTGTGGTTTCCCACCAAGGCTTTGACATTTGACTAGGAAACAGAATAGCGTTTTGAAGCCAGTGGGTAATGAGATGACAAAACATTAACTGCCAGCTGTCGGTAACTGTTTGAGACTTTTAGAGGAACCAACTGAGCAAAAAGGAAAGGAGATGCTCTGGAGAGGAAGAGCATGACAGTGCAGGGAAAAGAAGGCTATTGGCGTCCCTCTGCAAATTGGACCACTTCCTCTTTAGGCCAAAGGGCCTCATGAAACCTGGTGGCCCTGTCATGCTTTCCTTCCTCCTTTCAAGTCATGTGATTGTTGTGCGAGACTGAGCGAGTGTAAAGATAGCTGTGGATTTGATACTGTAAATATACATTGTTTTAGCAGATATCAAGTGGATCTTGGTGCAAGGAGTCAGAATTGGCTCTCAAGTTGTTTCCAAGGGTTACTGAGCTAATGTGGTGTAGCTCAGCTTGACGCTCACGTTTTCTAACGCTAATCCCAAAGCAATTCCTCCATCTATTCCCACACATCATTGTCCTCATTTAAGCATGTAAGCCATGACTGATGACTGTGGCAGCTATTTGTGATTTATAAGATTGAGGTCTTTTCTGAGTCTATGATCCAGAAATAGACATTCGAATCACGCTTATGATCAAAGTGAAGATCAGATTTTTTTTTTCACTGATTTTGAAAAATGTTGTCAGTGATGCATACTTATTTCTTGAAAGAAAATGCAGTTTTTTTTATAAGGATGGTCTGCATTGATAAAGCATCAGTTTAGAAAGAGCTGCTTACCTTTTAATAATAATGTAATGATTTCTGTTTCAAATAAATACTGTTTGTTTATAAAAAAAAAATATATAATTTCCACAGAAATATTAAGCAGCACAAAAAAAGTAAATCTGCATTTAAAATCGTGATATCTCACCATTTTACTGTTACTTAAATGCAGCAGTATCAGAGACTTCTCATATATATATATATATATATATATATATATATATATATAATATTAAATGACTAATTCCAAACTTTTAAAGGCTTTTTAAGGGCTGGATGAAATTTGTAATACTGATTAAAAACACAAAAATCCCCCCAAACTTTAATATGTGCTTAAAATAAATTTTTTTGATCATTGGATTAACAAAAAACTGAACTGAACTAATTACAAAAATGTCTTCTAAATGTTTTACTTTAGGATTAACGCAAGGCCAGAAATAGCCAAAAAAAAAAAAATAATGTATTGGAAAAAGCATAGTGAAATGTCCATATGTTTACGTTAGTTTTGTTGTATTTTGCACATACATATTAGATCTACTACCCAGCATTTATGATGACAGCCTCTATTAGGCTGAGATCTCATTTACAAATGCAATGGTTTGAGCAACAAGTTCATGAAGCGGCATTGCTCATTTGTCTGCAGAAAATTATGTGTGTGTATATGTATAAACGCATCCCTGGGGTCTATATGCTGTAGTCAGTCAGACGTCAGATGCCCTGCCATGTGTTGACATTTGACACTAGAGGTTGGGCTGAGTTCTCATTGATCTCGTCTCCCGTTGCTCCTTTTCCTTCCATAATCTGCCTCCCGACTTGTTGTTTTCCAGTCTCTAAGCAGCTTACTGGTTCTAGCAATAGAAATTGTGCTATTGCTTTAGTCTTAGTGACATTGTTTTGACAGGGGATGTTTGACACCCCTGCCCTTTGAGCCTGTGTTCGGAATTGTTCTGGGCATCAGTTGCCTTGTAGTTTAGTGTAGCTAGATTAGAAGTGCACCTAAAACTTGTACCTCAGTGTAAATACCAGTGCAGATGTTTACATTTTAAAGGTAAAGTTTGCAGTTAGTCACACAAACCTGTTTTACTTTCGTCCATGAAACACAAATGCTGTTGTTTTGCATACAGTGAAAATGAATGGTGAACAAAAATTGGCCAAACTCCAGAAGTCCATATTATGAAATATTTTGAAACCAAAATGGAGAGGAGCATTTTTACTTAAAGGCTCTTTGGTGAACCAAAAAATGGTTCTTCTATGGCATTGCTACTTGAATCCCCATTTTAGATGCTTTGTTTTGCAGTTTCTACATTCATGGTGCTTTTTTGACACTTTTGAAGCTTGGTCTCTATTCACAGTTATCATACGGAAAAGAGCAACATGTACATCCTGCCTAAGATTTTTTTTTTTTTTTTTTTGGTCAGTGAAAATAGGTTTTGGAATGACATGAGGGTGAGTAAATGGTGACAGAATTTTCATTTTCTGTTTCTGCAAACGCTGCTTGAAAGGATGTGAGAAAAAGAGCAAATGTTCACCTTGGTAAATCATTTTAGATGCTTTCTCAGCAGAGCCCCCACCGATTCATCGCATCAGAAGGAAACGTCTGATTGTGAAACCATGATTGCTACTCCATGTTTGTTTTCGCTCATTCTCCTGACAACCTGTAACCTAGGTGAGTTGATTGACTTGCAAATAACATGTTGGGCTTCAACACAGATTTTGACAGGGGCAGTTAAAACTGCATCATTTACCAAAACAAAGGCCTTTTCTATCACTTACGTGGGCCATTGGATCTTTTCAAGTTGTTTTTTTAATGCTGATGTAGCTCAGATCAAAACATTTAGCATGCTAGCATTTTAAACCATTACATGTTCTTGATCATTAACAATGTTGTTTTATTCCTAAACATTGCTCATAAGCCTTTTGTGTGTTAGTAAGGCTAAGTTCTGATAGATCATTTAACACAATTAGATTTGTTTTGAACCGGTTGAAAACAATTAATGACAAACAGTGAGCCAGACTGCTATGTCATTATACCTTTTATTTCAGTCTGTCTCTGATGTAATGGCCTTGTGCTAGCTCCTAGAGATGATTACATGGTTTCATCCAGATTTGAGTTAGCAAAAGAGCCGTGTTAAAAACACAACAAATACGGCATTTGTTTTCAGCCCTGCTGTGGTTTGTGTTAATTACAGACAAGAGACCAGTTTATGTAGTCATTACCACTAGACTGTGTTGCTTTGACACAGATTTACTGCAGGCTATGAGTTTGCCATGCTAAATTCGCCGGAGCTATGATAGCACGTCCATAGCCGGCTGCTAGCTGAGGTGCTAATAACTTTGCTGGCTGGTTATTGGCTCCATCCTGACTCCAACAGCACCTTTGGCTCTGACTTAAGCCAAGTCTGGCGTATCTCTCACCTGTAGCCTTATCCGCCACAACTCTACTGGGCTTCAGTTCTGCATGGGGATGTTTCACTTCATGGCGGATGTACTTGTGGCTGTTTTTACTGGCTAGTTCTAAATGCCAATAAACATTTATTTATCTTTCATAAACTTGGCATAGCCTATTAGATGGGCACGAGACTTCCTGTTGCTGTCACTTTCATAAAGTTCACATCTTCATAAAGAAAAAATATTAAAATCCGGGCAGATAATATATTAGTGGTAAACTATTATAGGTGCTGACATTAAGCATTTTTATGGTTAACGGCCATTTTCAAATAAAATAATTTAAAAGCATTTAAAGCATTTAAATTTTTATGCCAGACATGTGTATATATATCAGTTCAAAATTTGGATATCAGTTTACTTGTAATGTAAAATTTTAATTAAATTAGAGCTGTCAAATAATTAATCGCATCCAAAATAAAATGTGTTTGTGCTGTGTTTATTCATTCTGTTTATATTAAAACACACATGTACTGTATATATTTTGAAAATATTTACATGTATATGCATTTATATATTTATTTTCTTATATTTGATATTATATCTAAATATATTTAATATATAAACATAACATATTTTCATTAAATATATGCATGCATATGTTTGTATTTATATATACTTAATAAATATACACAGTACTGTATATACAAATATATTATTTAAAGAAAACATTTATTTTGGATGCGATTAATCATTTGACAGCACTAAATTAAATATATAAAAAAAAGTATAAGGTACACTGTGAAAAATGGGTTTTAACAGTCTTATTTGGTGATTAGTGTTTTTAATGATCTAACTATGTGTTAGATGACAGCAAAAATAATGTTATGGGAAAAAATTTGGGAGATGTATATACAATGTCGACTAAAATATCTTGAATATTATCTAGTAAACAATGATACTGATATATATTGTGTATCCCTGTTTTATAGCCAAAGTATGCTACACCAGGTCAATGTATGTCTTTCCAGTAACTGATGCCAATACCGATATTAAAAAGTGATAGATATAATGTGGATATATACATAATACAATTGAAATGAACTCTTATGTCGCTTTAAGGATTTTTGCTTAGATTTGCCCTGAGCATCTTAAAAGTACATAAACCACTGCGGCACACTTTTCTAGAAATGCTGCGAGTTAGCCTAAAAGTTAAACAGGCATCAAAATACGCATTATGTTTGTGTGTTACCACTTACTGAGAGAAGTTACTCCTACTGGAAAACCTGCAAAAGCTTCAAGAGTTTGTTTTATTTATGGCACCGTAGTGAAGAGATTTTGCTCAAAGGAACCCACTGCCGAGAAAAAGATAACACGGACCGTGTGATCGCCTGATGCGTTTCATTTTGCCGCTTTTCTTCAGGGACACGGGAAACACTTTTGATGGAACCTGATGCACAAAGCCTAGCTTATAGGATTCCAAGCACCCTTTAATCACAGTGGATATAGACTGGTTTCTCAGCATTTATGGCAGTTTAGGGTGGCTTTACACATGAGGAGGAGACTAGAGCTAAGTCAGAGGTCAGGCTTTGGGCCTCCTGAGTTTATGGGGTTACAGGTCATGGTAGAGCCATGTATACTCAACCTCATTAAAGTAATAGATTGTGGGAAATTTAAAATGTGATAAGGAAGAGGTTGAAGAATTCCCATGTTGTAGGCTGGTTTAATAGAGACTTCATAGAGTTCTCAGCTCACTACAACCCTTTTAATAGAGTAAATTAAAGCATTCCGGTCATAGATACACAAGACCATTAGTGAAGTACTCGGAAGTGGCAGCTTTTTTTTTCTCTAGAGAAGCTATTGATGCAGAAATGACTCTCTTCACTTTTAAAAGGCAGGTAGAGAACATCAAAATGCAGGATATTGAGCAACGTTTTAGAGATTGTAAGAGATTACTTGAGATGCAATGTAACATCCATGAGTTTCTCATGTTCCAAATCGATTACAAATATATTTTATTTTATGTAAAATAACATTCATAATTTACAGTTGAATACAAAAATATATTTTAAAATAAAATATGAAAAAAATATAAACATTTCTCTTTTTTGTATTGTTGTTTTATGTAGTAATGCAAGAAAAAGTCCTTAATGTCGAGCCTTGGTTTCTCATTGCAACTTTCCATCAGGAGTTCTCATTAAAGTGTGGCCTTGAATATAGATATCTTTGAAGCCGTACACTTGTAGATTTGTTATTTGGTTAATCCAGTCTGCTGCTCTGATTTGTGGCTGTCAGCTCAGGCCAGTTGTTGTTTTGTGAGGCTGTCTAAATAGACGCTCTGTGGATTTTAAATTAATCCTAACATCTTCAGATAGACTCAGGGACTGTGTTTAGTGCACTACTGTAGAGCTCTCATGTATCATCTGCATGTACGTGACCCATTCATGTGTATATGAGTCTCTGTTTGCACATTTGCACATCTTTTGAACGGCAGTCTCTTTTATGTTTTAAGATGCATTTTTTTCCACCTCCAATGAGTATCGCGTTCATCTCTCCGGAGATGTGCGTGCACAATTACGTATATTTGCATATGAGTATTCGCCTATTTGTACGGTGATGCCGCACGCCGTGTTTTACCTCCCGCTTGCCTCTCGTCGAAATATCAGTTGACTTTTCTATGGAGTGACATGTTCAGACTCCCTCCGATGAATCCCGTGGGAGAACGTGGTGCTTCTCTCCACGCTCCTCAGAATAGCAAAGCTAACCACCCCTGCAGATCCCAGCAGTCTGTTCAACTCCGAGAAAAGAAAGCCGCCAGGCACCAGCAGGCACGAGCAATCCCGGCAGGCCGACTGTCTTCCCTCTGCTGTCCTCCTAATTCCATTTGCACTAGAACTGACTGAATGACTTTGTTTGCTATAAACATAGTTTTTCTTAGCATGATATATTCAAACAGAAAGCAATTATAGTTTAATTATCCATCTTCCTGGGACCATAAATGTAATTGATTTGGACCTACATTTTGACCATAATTAGCTTAATGATTGCTTTTTATTACTGCACTTTTGTATGCAAAAGGCTGACACAACACTTGCTTTTTGCTGTGGGATTTCCCTCTGGGCGTGTATTTTTACTGATGTGTCAAGGCATAACATCCATTAAAACTGGAGGGAATTTTTCTTACATTACATTATTATTTTGGATATAATTGGTTTTGAATAGTTTTGGCCATTATTTGACAAACAAATTGCAGCTGACTTACAACATTGCCTTTTAGAAGGCGCCTTACCTATCTTTTAAAGACGTATTACAGGTGAATGTTAAATCAGATAATTAATATTCATGAGCCAGTCTTATGAGTTCCACCCACTATTCAGAGTGCACCCCCAGCTCATGTGGATCCTTTCTTGGTTTGTCCTAAAAGGGGTAATTTTTCAGCCAATTCGGTTATTGATTACTCAACACTTTACTGAGCCGAGGGAACTAAGGGGTTCCTCTCCACAAGTTGAATGTGAATCCCCGTAAAATTCCTAGCAAAGTTTTTCTTACTTTTTCCAGTTTATCACATTTAGTTTTTTCAGACTTCAACAAAGTCATTGAGAAAGATGTTTTGGGTGCCAATATTTTTAACATTCACACAATGGAAAAATGTGCCTCTTCCTACTTTATTGCATACCTGTTACATCCAATTCCCTGCATTTTTTTAACGATTCACTATTGTCATTCAGCGACCAACTATTACTTTTTTTCAAACTAAATATTATTACCATTAATTTATTAATAAGGACTTCACATATTATGTTAGTTATGACTGAAACACTGTTACCTTAGTGCATGATTTGTAAAATAATACATTTTGATGTTTGCATTGCATAAGTATGGTTTTCCTATGTGGTGAACTTGCTTGATAGCTCACCTGGAACAGCACTACACATGGGTATGAGTCCAGCAAAACATAAATCTAATACTAAAAGAGTTGCAAAAGCAAGCATAAATGACATGGCTGTTTTAGCAAATGTGTTTGTCACACTTTTGCTAACATCTTTTTAGGGCGTGGTTTTATGTAGGTGGTGCATTATTCTCAAATGGCTTGTAACATTAACAACTGTTTTAGATAAAACTAAATGTGCTTTTCACTTTATTTACTGCTTTCTGTCAGTATTTAATTTAGTGTGGACTTATGACAAGGTTATTTTGTTGTTTTTTTTTGACTTATGGATTGATCCTTAGGTCAAGTGCTCGAGTACCTCGAGACACTCTTAAAGTTCTCTCTTTTTTTTTTTCTTCTTGGAACATGCAGACAGGGTAGAATTAAAGTTCAATCCTCTTCGTCTGCCTTGGACAGTATCTTTTCATCATCTGGCACAGTGGGTGTTCACTTAATCAGAGTCGAGGGAAATGTCACTGAAGAATGACAGTCTTCTGTAATGGGGTGGGCATGGCCTGAGTTCTGAGATGGGGGTATGGCCTGCCATAGGGGTCTGCCATTGGGTGGGTGTGGTCGGTGTCATGAGACAAGGTGGGCGTGTTTGTAAATTAGGTGTGCGTGGGTCTAGATTCTTAATATTAAACATCCTCACAGCTCACAGCTCACAGCTGAAGTGTTTATTTATGGAGAATGTTCATTTCCCTGTGCTTTTGTGAGGCATTGCAGGTCACCAGCAGTATGTGCTGATGGTTTAAGCAGTTAACATAGTTTCTCTTGAGAGAGAACTGAGAGTAAAGTGGCGTGATTATAAGCCTCAGCCCAGTACTTGATTTAGCTACAGGCACTTAGAAGTCTGACAGATATCTAAAACTGTGTCTAGGGACTCAGTGATACTAGTCAGCTAAAATGCAGATTAAATTTTAATAAACATCTCATGGTTTGTTGCTGGGATGCTCAGAAGGACTTAAAGTCCGTGTAAACTGGAAGTTTGGGAACAATTTTGCTTCCGTATTGTGACACTTCGAAGAGAAACAGAATATTGAATGTGAAAACAAGAGGGGGTCGCTTGTTTTTTCTACTTTGAATTGATTGGATGTAGTAAAGTAGGCGTTTCATTCAGAAATGAACACTGGTGGTTGGAGGGGCGTGGTTAAGGATGTTACGCTCACGCCCAAGACCCGTTGTTTTTTTTTTGTTGTTTTTTTTTTTGCAGTGTCATTCAAAAGCCGTGTGTTTCAGGAAGTAGGTTTGTACAACATGAGGTGATGTTCATTTTGGAGTGAACTATCTCTTTTAAAGGGAGAAATGTTGCGTGAAATGCAAGCTAATGTATGAAGCTTCCATTATTCTGAGCGTTTCATTTGAAACGTAAAGAGACTAATTTAAGTACTGACATTAAAAAGTCGTTAATGTCTTTCGCCCTCATCCACAAACACGCAGCATACACACCATCTTGCATCATTTGTTTTGCCGTTATGCTCTTCTCATGATGTGGCTGGGTTTTGTAGAGCGTGCCAGTCCACCAGGAGCATATCCACTTACCGAGTTCATCTCATTTCTGAGCGTATTCAGGTTTCAGAGTTCCAGATCCGAGAGCACATGAGTGATCAGTAACTCACAAGAGCTTTCTTATGCAAAGAACCTAGAGATGCTAGCAGTGAATCAGCCCATGTCTCATGTGCGGTCATGTCCCCTCGGATGACATCACCTGCGGGAGTCGTGCATGCACACGCTATGCTATGTTTGGCATTCTGCTCACACACGCATGCCCACGTATGTCAGAAAGATTATAGAAAAAAAAAAGAACAGACCGCTGCAGAGAAATAATGGGCTAGTGTTCCCTGTTTATTCTTCGCCACACATTGTCTTTGTGATCATCTCCGTCTTTTCCTCCTCTCGGGTCCCCCCATCTTCAGTCACACACTCTTTAGGTCAGTGTGTTAGACAGCCTGGCTTGCTGCCAGGAGCTGTTGGTGAGGTAAGGACTCATAGATCTGCTCTTGCAGTCTGGAATGGGAAAAATAAACACAATAACCACAAAATAACTCCCCCACTCCTCTCGCTACTATGTCAGTTTTTTACTAACCTGAAGCTTTGCAGAGGATTTTTAAGTTTGGAATTCATGGAAATGGGATTTTTTGTTTAAATTATTATTATTTTTTGCTTAGGGTTCAGTTTGCCAGACTACCAAGCCCATAAAAGAATTCCTTTTTTCTATGTGAGTGTTTGATTTTTGGCCTACGTGATACACTCAGCCCTCCTGTAATTGTCTGATAATTAAATTTCATATGACACCACTAATTATTGTTTAAGTTACAGCTAATAACAGATAAATTACTAATATTGACATTTTTAATTTGAGTAAAATTTAATTTACAAAAAATGTAAATAACTCAATTTAAATGCTACAAATGAATTACACATTACAAATACAATATGATAATAATAAAAATGGTATATATATATATATATATATATATATATATGGAATATACATACATGCATACATACATACATACACAAATACACTTTTTTTTTTTTAAATGTTTGCAAAAAAAAATTCAGTTCATCCAAGAAGTTTATATAAATGCAAAAATGTACATAAAAATATTCCAGAATTACCTGTAATCCATTATTTTATATAATACAATATACACACACACTTTTTTTTTATTCATTTCCATTTTTATTTATTTTTTGTTTCTTTTTTTCCAATTAATTTTACTACTTCAATTTGTCTCATATTAAGCATATGACTTCTTTACTTAGTGACGCCTGAAGTATGTGGAATTCAAAAGTGAATGTTATGGCCATTTGCATATTGATCTCTTAAGGGTTTTATTCAAAACAGGGTCAGAGAGGGTTTAAATGATCAGGTAAAACTAAATGAATGCAGTTATTGGTCTCAGAAACCTCGTTCTAAGTGGTCTTTCAGGGAACAAGAAATGCCTAGTGTAGAATGTGACCCATTTAATGCACACTCAAGCTTACTTGGCAAATGGCTTTCTCTAATGCTCCTCTAAAATTGTTTAGAGCCCAGCGTGGAGATGAACCATAAAAGCTGGCCGTTGATTGCAGACACACTATCTGATGTGTGCTTTGGATTTGGACTGCCAACATCGCACATCACCGTGACTCTGAGTTTCCTTATAAAGACACAAGACAGCGGTTGCATGGGGCCGCCTCTTGATTCTGAGAGGGCGCAGCTTGTGGTTTATTAGGCGCAGCTATCTGGTTTCCGTCGCTGCAGGGAGGCCTGGGAGACGGAAGGGCCTGCTGCCTAATCACAACCAGCAAGAGCTTCCTGGCACCCCTCATCCACGTCAAAAAAACGTGCCGTGCAACTTCTCCTGTCAAGCTCAGATGAAGCCCTTAAATCGACCTCAGACCAGCTGCTGCTTTCCCCGCCCTCTTGTTGACTTGAGTGTGTATGTGTGTGTATTTAGTTTCTTACGCCAAACCACTACCTTCTTTTTCTTCTCCTGCATGTGGCCATCAGGAGCATAAGAACAAATGCTGTAGTGGGTGTATACGGCATGCATGTCTCACATCTGGTAACCCCATGCTTTTGTTTAGGGGCTTAAAGAAGGGGCCTGAAATGAAATGTGCAAGATTCTCAGCACAAAAATGAAAATGTACACGTCGCCTTATTATCTTGAATGGAGTCTCACTAAACAATCTTCTTCTTTTGGGTGTGTTTGTGTGCAAAGGGAAGTTCGAGTTGACCCACATGATGTTTACTGTTAATTTACTTTGACGTTATACCAGTTTTGCTCTATTCTGTGTTATTTCTAGAAGAAAAAGAGCAAAGGCGTTTATTAGTAAGGACACACCGGAGCAACAGGTCAGTGCCAAAAACATCTTATCTTTGATCTTTCATCTTATCTTCTTAACTTTTACTTTGTGCTTTCTTTAATACATCAACCCTAAAAAATGAATTAATCATTATTTTAATTGATTGATAGCTCTAATTAGTGCAGATGACATTTAAAATAATGCATCTTTGCCGTGTCACTTTTTTGTTTTTGAATAATTTATACAGTAATCATTAGTGATTGTCTTCATCTCTCCAAGAATGCAAAGACCTCTGCAGCCTTATCGTAGAGTTATTCCACTAATAGGTACTCTGCTTTACTGTCAATGCCTAGACTTGTTAGTGGTGAGCATTGGCTTGCTGATGACTGCATGTAAGTCAGCTGTGACAGCACTTCAGTCTTTAGTCTCTCTATAAGGGTGAGTGTAAAACATCTGAACGAAGACATCTTCTCTCTAGAGAGCGTGTAGAGACATGAACATCCCTAGAGCGAATGGGAAAGTTCAGATATTCTGTTACTTGCTTATCTGTGCAGTTGTAACACTATAAAATCTGTACAAAATGGGACAAGGGGAGGGAAGTCAGCTGTCTGGGACACTAAAAATGGTCATACTTTGATAAATTGTTGGGAGGTGTGATTATAGTTGTGCTTAAATGTTCTTTTAAAAATATGATGTCTGTTATGTTTCCTTTTGTTTTTGAAATGGTAGTGGACTTAATCAGTAAACTGGAGAGTGTTTGCAATTTGCCACATTTTAAAGTAGTGATGTAATGGAACTAGCAACATAGGCCTATCTTTTCTTTCATGCTGTGAGTAAAACGGTTCTATCCGGCGGTTATTGATTGGTTGGAGGCAGATATTAATGCAAGCTTGTAGCTGATTGTAAGAAAGGGGTGGAATTTAAGCTGACTAAATGAATGGAGAAGTCTGTCGTGGAAAATCGAGTGAAGACATTTTGATTTAATTGCAAAATGTAATTAGTTTTGATTACAAGCTGAAAAGAAGGAAATTTGGGTGGATGTTTCACAATAAGATCGATAAGATGCGTTTAACAAATAAATAGGGGGATTTCCATTTCATCCTGACTTCTGGACTTATTTAGTGGCGCTTTTATAGAAGCATAACAGGGTTTTAGTTCTAGAATGGACTCACTGCTGTATCTGTTATTGAAAGTTGTTTTCAATACCGTACATTTTAGTACATCAAAACATTGTCATATCATATCATTTCTACATTAAATTCATGTGAAGGATGACTTTACTGCCAGTTCAACCACCCTTAGAATGACCTCATAATGCCGAATTGAATGGTTTAATCCAACAATGGTACTCTTTATCTCTTTCTCTCTATGGAGGAACTTATATTTTTATCCGTTTTCCCAACTGGAGTTACATACTTTAGTTCTAGAAATGTTTCACAGCCTAGTCCTTTCCAGTTCAAACACTCTGTATTTGCATTGATGTTATTTCTGGTGTGACGGAAAAACAGCCAGTACATTCTCAAGCATTTCAGAGCTTCCTCAGGCCAGAAACGGCAACGCCCAAGCTCACGTTTGGAGGGGGTCCCCCCGGGGGTCTCGCTGTGCCTCTCTCTGAATCGCCGCTTGTGGAGTTCCAGCCCAGGACAAAAGAGATGCGCCCCTGCTCTACATTCCGATGTGGAATTACACAGAGCACGATTCCATTCCCTCTGGTCTTCCTCTTTGGGTTAAGGGAGCGTTTGATACAAGATAGTGGCTCGGCCGAGCGGCCTGTGTAAACAAGCGCATTCCACATGCATCAGAGAGGAGAGAGAAATGCAGCTTCTCAGGCATTGTTCCGCCCTGCCTCCTGGCCTGCTTTGATTTAACTCTGCAGCAGGAAGTGCTCGCGTTGCACTGGATTGGATTGGAGAGTGACTCTAATCAGCTGAATCTGGACTCTGTCTTGTTAACTGTCAGTCTGGGCAGTTGTAAAGAGCTCACTCTGTTCTCCAGGAATAGGATTTGTGCAGTAGGCATCATTAGCTTGTTTATCTGCGCTTTGTGTGAATGCTGTGACTTTCTTGTGTGGGAGGTTTCAACCGTGTGGCTGATCAGAGACGCATTTCATAATGAAGTGCAGATAATGTGCTAATAGCTTGTTATCGCAGATGTTTCGAAGTTTGAAGGAGATCTAGCTCAGTGGTTTTCTTTAATTCTGCTTCTTTTAAAGAAGCTAAAAAGTAGCTTTGTGAGTTTCACAGTCACCCTTGAGGTCATGGATGTTATTAAAACTGGCATGTAGAGTCTGTAAAAAAAACAATGTCCTCATATGAGGACGCAGGGCTGAATATTGCTGCTGTTGCAACTTTGTAATATGAATCAGTATTTAAATTTTCATTATATCTCAGAATTTATGTATACTACTTTTCAAAGGTTATTTCAAATGTCTCTTGAGCACCAAATCAGCACATTAGAATATTTCTGAAGGATTATGCGTATCTGAAATCTGGAGTAAAAGCTGCTGGAAATCACAGATTGGACACAAATGTAAATTAGTTAATTACTGCGTTTTTATATTTTATTTGATAATATGAATTTTTTATTCTGGACAAAGTCACCTACCATTAATACATTAAAAATACCACACAAGGACTTGTATGAACATTTTGCAGCGATGACACAAATGAATCATTCAGTCGAATTGGACTGGCTGGAAAAAGTTATGTCTAAATGAATCTAACTTCTCTACTCACGTGTTTCAGTTAGCTACATCAGAGATGCTTTTTAAATGTTTATGTTTTAGCTCTCTCATACTAATGAACATTAAACACCATCATGAATAATTGCTGTGACTTTCCTTTTATATCAGGAACAAAATCTTTTTGATGATATATCATAGATATTTTATGTGTATTGTCAAGCTTTAATTGGAACACACAAGCATACGTTGGGCAATAAATTAGGCATTTTTTTTATTGCCAGCATGTCTTGTTCTCATATAGTGGCCACTCTCATCTGTGTGTACTGCATCAATTAATCACACTTAAGCTGATAGGATTCATTGCTCTGTGGTTCAGGTTCATTTGGGTTAATGTGTGTGGGATTTTATTTGCCTATAATGGATTATTCTCCTATCAGAGATGTGCGTTTTGACATTAACCATGTTCACAAATGCCATCTGAGTAATGACAGAGCAATGACCTTCGACCCCAAATCATCTTGTGACCAGAAACCCTGTGAAATCATTGAATTTTGATGGAGAAAACCCCACGATAACTGACTTTTTGCAGGTAAAAGCCGATTACTAGACCTTGTGTCACCTGGAAAACATTCACTTCTGTGCAGTGCTTATTTTATGGTAATTTAACATCACATCCAGTCAAACTATCTCTCCATGACTCAGTATGTGTCTTTTTGGTAGCAAGTTTCTCCAGAGCTGAACACACATGACGTTATTTGAAATCTAAAGCAGTGCACTGCATGTGTCCGGACACGCAGGGAATGATTTTGCCAATGGATGCCTGATTCCATGCTCATTTTTGTGACTTCCAGCATAGTTTGTTCAATCATCTGCTGGTGTCTGCGCAAACAATGAATTGTTGGTGCCTTAATCCTGTTAGAATGGTTGGGAGTAATTTTCAGTCATCAGAAAGATTATCCAAGAACGCAGTCTGGGAAGTGGCTGGGGCGTTTGCGCTGACAGCAATTTGCATCAATAAAGCAAATGCAAGTCATTCAGTTCTGGTGAGGGTTCTCCAGCACATACTGTTACAAAGATGCAGTTTAAGCTGAATGTACCACTAGACATTTTACAGCTAACACTGCCTTGTCATGAAAAGATATCAAGGATATTATAAGAGAGTTATTGACCATGACACTCTGTTTTGTGCTTTTCTGAGTGTTTCTGAATGTTGGTTGCACCCAGTGTACAATATACTATTACAGTATTTTTAATATTAATATAGCTTTTATTTTTGTATTTTCAGTTTTTATTTAATTTGAGTATTTTTATACATTTGTCATTTTCATATATTTCATATATTTAAATATAATTTTTTTTTCAGCTAAAACGTGCTGTAGTGCTTGGCACCATTTCATTTTTTAATCAAATTTTTATTCATATTTTATTTCAGCCTTATTAACTAAATTGACCAAAATTGACCTAACTATTTTGGTTTACAACATTGATTGCACCAAATGACTTTTTTTGACGCGTTTCTTTCCATTTTAAAATATTATTTTTTGAAACTATTTTCCAAGAACAACTACTTAAGAAAAATATTTAAAATCATTTTTTTTTTAATGAAATAAGGATAAATATCCAACCTGACAACTTTGACTCTGCACCCTGAAAATATTCAAATTATGTTCATTATAAGATACTGGAAGTCAAATAATTTATTTGTGAGTTTGTATTTTTCATCTGTTAAAAAAAAAAATCACAATACAAACTATATGCATTACCCCAAAGCAGTCAACTAATACTAGCAACAAAAAGTATCGCAACACAATCTGTTTGCACTTTATATGAACTATTGGCATTTAATGCACATGCTGAATGGGTTAAATTATCCTCCTTCCCTGACTTTTTAGTATTTCTGAGTCATAGATTAGTCTTGCGCCTATCAGAGAGCTCCTTGTCTTTGCGTATGATTTATGGATACTTTGTGTTCCTCCTCCTCTTCTTCTCTCTGGCTCGGGGGAATCATGCCAGGATCTCTGTGGCCTGATCGTGCATCACTGAGAAATGACAAATGATGGGTGAGAGGTTGAGGTGAGTCCTGGGAATGGGCTGAAGGGGCGATGGGGCCGCAGGTCACTGAAACTCCCCTAAACTCCAAAGCGTTGAACCCTATGTTTCTGTCTGAATAAGCAGAGTGCAATATCTCACTCTGACACCAGGCTCGACCCATGTACCATTTAGTTCTAAAGTGCTCAGTGGATGTCGCATCCCGATATCCGTTTTAAAAGCACCAGCGGGGACCGTGGAGGTCATGACCGCTGTCCTCACAGAAGATTCTTAAAATTACTATCCTTAAAGTGTGATCACACCAATGTGTTCCCTTCATAAAAAGCCTGTACACTTAAATGAGATTGGTTTTGTGCTGTGAAGTGGAGATAATTTGTTAATTGGAAACATTTCGTGGCTGTGGAGTGTACCTGCGCTGCTGCCAACACCCCCTTTTTCTTTTTGGTACTCTGATGTCACTTTCTCCTTCCTTTTCTTATCAGTGGCTTTCAAAAGCATGTGTTACATGACATTATGTGCCACTTCTTTCTGCCTGATGACTGTGATTTCTAGGGCACTCTGGAGGCAGTGCCATCGCACCTGGGGTGAAGCAGCTGTGTTAATTTAACAGCTGTGCCTGGACCCACCCGGCTTTCATTAAATGGGCGTTCTGTAACCCTTTACAAGAGCGGACGAGAGGGTTAATAGCTCCGGATGGCACAGAAGGGGGTCTTTTTATGTTCACGTGCAACTTGGCAGCGGAGATGCCTCTCGTGTATCTCTTGCTCCCGGTGGGGATTCACTTTGACTAATTGCTACCTCTGAACCCAAAAGAAACGTGGAGGAGTAAGACAAAAATGGAACAGCGGTACTGATATAAATGGACTAACCTGAGCCACTGATGAAGGGGCGATGAGAAAGAAAGAGAACTGGGATGATATTGATTCAGGATCAGAGTTGATGGTGTTATTAGGCTTAGCTTAAGCCCTGCTTTAGCGCACTGTTTTGTGTTGTGTGGCCTGTCACAATGAACCTAAGATTTACCGATACCTCATCTCCACCCGGTCCCAAACTGTGGTGATTTCCAGGCTTGTGCAGTGAGTCACCGTGTGTGTTTGCATGGCTGCTTCCTTACACTGCTATGCAAAGGATGCTGCATCACTCACATTGTGTAACAAATGTCAGGCGATGCTTTTCACAAATGGAAATCTGTTTAGCAACATCATGAGACATTGCAATGCAGCTTAGAATATTTCGCACTTCTTTTGAATATCTGTAACGTCATGTTCCTAACAAGGTGCAACATTACACATTTCATACTACACCGAAAGCGAAATACTGCGATAGCAACAAAGTCACAGGAGCTTGGAACATATTTGATGATTGATATACAGCTATGTAGGGCAGGGATTTTGGCCAATGGGATTTCCCAGCAGGAGGGGCTAAGTAAAGTAGCATTAATAATAATAATAATAATAACCTTAATCATTATAGATGAGCCCCCAAATCTACATAATTAAGGATTTCTGAAGGATCATGTGACACTGAAAAGTCTAATAATGGTTGGCTTTGCCATCTCAGGAGTAAATAGCAATAAATTTAACCAAATGAAGAATTTGATGTTTTATTTTTTATTGTTGCAATGCAGCCAAAGAAAATAATGGGAAATGTAGTTTGGTTGCAGCTAAAAGACTACATTTTCTAGCATGCTTTATGGCTGTCCATCAACAAAATATCAGTTTGCTTGTGCCATGATACTTAGTCAAGCCCAGACTTTCAGTTTTTTCTGCTGGTAATTATGAATTTTGTTGTGTGCGCTCATGTAGTAAATACGATCATGCCAACATGACATCAAGGCAGCAGTAGTCTTGTAGCTAGTCGTTTGTTGTGACAGCGTAGCTTATCGTTAAACTCTGATTTAACCATTAGTTTTGTTGAAACTGTGTCTTAGTGTCAAATCCAGCACCGCTGCGCTGATGCTTGTCAACCATTAGAGAGATTGTCATTTTAGCACTTGTTTCACTGTGCGCCAACGGCTAACGCTTCCCTCTCTCCAGTGGTCTGCCAGAGCCCGAACTCATGAACGTCACAGACATTACAGCTGGCTAACGCAGACTTTTTCCAGCGCTCACATGCCGGAATGAATTTGGCTGAGATGGAGAAGTCTTTGAGGTTTGAAATGCGAGACCTCAGACCATCTATTCCCCCCCTCAACCCCAGCACTGTTTGGCTTCACATTCACAACCATCTCTGCTGCTTCGCTCTCAAAATGACGCTTACTGTCTGCTCCTCGCAGTCCAGGAAAGATGTTTCATTCACGCTGGCTCCCGGTGTCTATTGCCTGTCAGTTTGTGTTTACACCTAAACCTGCCTCTGGGCGAAAGATGCCACCATCTTTTGAGTGGAGATAAACTTGTTCTTCTCTTTTTCCAGTGTTGGTTAGTCATTTTTGGATTGGATAATCTGCTCCATTTACTCCTTGACCTTTGCATTTCCTACAGGATTTAGCGTTTGATGTCTTCCTTATGTTTTTCATGTGACTCCATATTGAACGCCTGAGCAAGTGATACGCTGTCATGTGAGTTTGACATGTGAAAGGTTTTTCTTAAAAGGATAGTACACTCAAAAAATCTGTCAATATTTACACACATTTATGTTGTTCTTGAACCCAAATGCTCATGATTTTTTAAAGCAGATTCACACACACACATTGCTGATTATCTTTTGCGGTCTTCTAACACGCTAAAACGTTGTTTTGAAGCATAATCTTCTATTTTTAGTTTATTTAGAGGAAATAGTGAATTAGTATGAAATTTTTACATTGGCCATTTATTAGACATAACCTTTATCAGCTTATTTTATTTTTGCCCAATAGTTTTGTATTTGTGCATTGCAATGCTTGTTCCTCACATAAAGGCAAGTTTTTCCATTTTTATTTATTTATTTTTTTACTTTTTTGTATGTGCAAGTTATATGGATTATGGTAATGGAGAACTAAATCTATTTAAAGCATGTATGTAAAATAGTTCCATGGAAATTATGACAGCATACGGGTTTGGAACAGCATGAGTATCTAATGATGACCAAATTTTTATTGTAGTCATATTTTTTTTTAGAAGCTGTTCCTTTAAGAAGAACGTCTGTAAAGGCCAAAAGACCTACATTTTAAATTTCACACTCTTCTTCCATTTAACACTTTTTTTTCCCTTTCAGATGGACTGTGCTCTGGTTTATAAACCTCTTGCGCTCTGCTGCCAGTAGGTTTGTGCACCAGCTTTAGAAGAAGGCTAACAGCAGCATGTTGTAACGCTGATACAGCCCTTTCCAGCACAGTCTCCAGTGATTAGCTGAATCTGGCAATGACGGACAAGTTCAGAGCAAGACTGTTGATTTGTTCCATCGCACATTTCAGTCTCCCTTACCTTAGCACTCAAAAACATCGGTCAAATAGGCTGTTAGATGCTGATGTCTAAAGGAGGACAGTGAACTTGCTTCTCAATTTGCCTTATCCTTCTTAGTGCTTCAACAACTTGTTAACACGCCTTTAACAACATACAAGGTTATCTTAAACCAAAATGACAATCACTTTTTGCAAAGGTGTGAGATGAAATGAGAAGTATGCATTGTTAGCATGTACTTTGTAGGTCACAAACACAGCATAGCAGAGATATTGTCTGCATACGCTGTATTTTGCCTAAGGCACAGGCGGCTAGTTTTCTGTGTTTACAGCATTTTGCAGATTATTTCAGAGATCCAAATGCTTTGCTTGGCAAAAGCTAATTGGGCTCAATTAAAAAGACTTCTCTAGATGAAATAATACTGTAATTGTACTGTTAAATATTTAGTGGCATTTTGATTAGATTTTTTATTTAATATTTATAATATTTATCTTTTTTTTTTTTTTTTTTTTGACAATTCTGTCCTGTCATAATATTGATTAATATATACGCAGTACAAGCTTCAGAACACAGTATGACATGCCGCTTTCCAGCTGGATGAGACCTGAGGCATAAATATTTCTGTTCCTTGTATTGGTTGACCCATATCTTCTTTTTTTTTATTTAAGTGGTGCTTTGAGACCTGGTTTCATGTATGTATTGGGAGTCTTTTCTTTATCAGGCTAAGCTTATCCTCATAGGCCTTTTTAATGGCTTTAAGTAGCTGAACACCGTGTTCGAGGGTCTTAGAGGCAGAATCCACTCACAACTGAATCACTTTCACTTTGGTGCTGCTGAGTCTCTCTCAACCTCTCGACTTTTTTTTTTTTTTGGAGGACAACCTGAGGCTGAGCAAACAGAGGCTGCTCAGCCATTAGCCCGAGTGCTCCACTGTGTGTAATACAATCAGACAGGAAAGAAGGAACAGTTTGCCAAAACATAGGTGGAAGGATTGTTGGGACTGTAAGACCTCTCTCTCTTCCTCATTCGGGCTCTCACTTATGATATTGAGCAGCTTTTGACTGTGACTGACAGGTGCCCAAATGATAAGATGGGCCTCTTTTGAAGCCTTTGAAAGCACTTTTTTTCTGTTATTCTGCTGATTTCTCTGTATTCGTCGAGGAGTCAAAAACGAAAGGAAACATTTGAGGGGAAAAAATTATTTTTACTTTTAAATTGGATAGAAATAATAACCTGTTGGAGGTTCTTGTAAGCTGTGTGCTTGATTTTTCTTGTCCAGGGCCAGTTCAGTTAGTCTCATCGTGTTTGAGCATAATCTGAACTTGATCTTCTATTAAATAAGTTGTTTTGAAGATTAACTTAAAATGAGATGGGTATTAGGCAAAGTATTTGCATATACGTATTATATATTATTCTAATTTGAATTTTAATCAACCGTTTTATATGATGCACAGAATTTGTGTTTTAATGGGACTGGTTGCATAGACAGATATTTGTGTCTTAAAGATGACTGATTATGGATTTTGAATGACATTTGGGTGAGCACCCTAAAACCAGGTCTCAGTTTAAGTGTGTGTAGGTGGCCCACTTAAACGCTCTTAACTTGGGCGTAAACGTAACACACAGAGAAACGCTGTCAGACCACAGGAATAAACACATTTACATATGACTTTGAACTTCCTCACACTTACAGACTTGTTTACATAGCCTAAAGGCCTCCTGTTGTGTTTTTTAGTTAAGATAAGTGTAATGTTGTAATCCTCACCTTTAAAAAAACCCTTTAGCACTTCAAAAGTTGTCGCCAAAAGAGTATTTTCTTCTTTGTGTTGTCAATAGTTTATCTAGGTTATTAGCATGCCGAAACTCCAGACCTTAGTCATTCTTAAGAGGAAGATCCGAAGTGTCTGCTCACAGTGTTTTGGATTCTTCATCGCTGCGAAAATCCTCTTACACAGTGTCATGGGATCTTGCTCGGTTAATTGCTAGAGGGGAAGCTTTGTAGGAGAGAGATCGCTTCACAGGCGCGATGGCTTGTGCAGCGCAATGTGCCTGTTAATTTCTCAACAAGGTGTAGAGCAGACGACGTGTTAAAAAAAACACTCAAATCTTGTGGAGATTCCCTTTAGAGCAGATTTAGGATCCCTCCATGGCTTTCTGACTGAAACGTATTTGATTTGGGTTGATCAGAGGTCAGGGAAAGTTTGGGTCACGTCGCATGTCTTTTGCTTAGTCACACATACAGCAGATTGAAGTCACTCATTTGTTTCAATCATGAGTCTCTGAGATATTTTGAGCTCAGCTTGTCATCGCTTGACTTTTATAGCCCAGAAGAGGCGTGGTGTGTCAAAAGAGGATAGTTTGAGAAATCAAATACCATTTCCTGTCATAATCCACCCTTTAATGCGCACCGCACTCTTGCTTAAATATGACCATCGAAAATTTCTCATCTACACACCCTGGACTCCCACAGTCATTGTGACACCAACCACAGGCCTCTGCAGCCCAGCCCACAATGTTTGTGTGATGCACTGAGAAACAGCGTTACCACTGTTTCCTGAGTAATGTATTACAGTTTATGACTGTAATTGCTCTAGGTAAAGATCATACGAATGATTACAGACCATTAGGTTTTCTAGGACCTTTCTAATCTGCTCAAGCAAGCACTATTTTACTAAAACTATATGTTTATGTGTGAAATTCTGGAGGGGAAGTCGGATGGTGGGGATGTAATGACATGTGCCATTAATCTATGCACCATAACATGTAATACAGGAACATGAAAGGAATATTCTCAGTCAGTAGTAGTGTTTTTTTCAAAATGTTGTTCTGAAGATGGTTCCATTTTATATTGTTCCTACTTTTGACTATTGTTGCAGTTGCAGTGTTGACTTCTCTATTCCCATAGAATTAAAATGATTAAATCTTTTTGTAGTTATAGTTTTCTTTAATAAGCATCATATATTTGTTGTTTTTGACTTTAATCTTCATGTCGTTCTAAACTCGTATGACGCATTTTCCTCTGTTAACTCAAAACAAGATTATTTAAAAGGATAGTTTAAAATGAAAATTGTCATTATTTACTTACTTTCATGTAGAGCCCGACCGATTTATCGGCATGCCGATATTAGGCATTTTCCGATATATTCGTATCGGCGTTTATATTGGCCGATAAATGAATATTTAAAAAATAACAT
>JAUCMS010000079.1:8980465-8999109 GCA_032357445.1 Enteromius radiatus | reverse complement strand
GTAGTACAAAAGTGAAAAGAATGTAAAAAGTGCAGCAAGGGATAAGCAAGCTGACATTGTAATTATAAGGTAGCTTACACAAACATTTAGGAGTCACTTTGTGTTTAGAAACATTTAGCATCTTTATTATGTATGATAATATAAATGATAATGATAATATAAATGATGATAGTAATAATGTCATCATTATTTTTTGTAATTATTACTGTAAAACTAATAAATAACTCAAAGGGAAATCTGTTAATGTTTTGTTGCATGTTTCTGAAATGTAAAAAAAAAAAAATAAAATATCGGCCGATATATCGGCATATCAGATTTTAAAACCAACATATATTTGTATCGGTATCGGCCTTAAAAATCCTATATCGGTCGGGCTCTACTTTCATGTCATCCCAAAAGTGTAAGAACTTTGTTCATCTATGGACCACAAATGTAAAATATTTCTGACTCTGCATAGACAGCAATTGACACGTTGAAAGCGTAGAAAGGTAGTGACATCTCGGAAATGAAAAACAGAATTAAAAGAAAATGAATTGTTGAATGAAGTTGTTATTTTTGTTTTCTTTGCACACATAGTGTACAAAGAAACATAGCTTCATAAAATTCTGGTTGAACCACTGATTACCACCACCTACTGGAGTATGAGTATTTTTATCACCTGGTAGATGTTAAAAAGTGCCAAAAATGCACACCAAAGGATCATTTTTCTTTCAAATTTCTCGGTTAATATCGAAGAATAGCAGCTGCTTGGGTCTTCTTGTGTTAAATAAAATATTGTTGGTTTATAATGAAATTTGATCCTTCTGCAGACATATGCGCACATGCGTTCAGTCCCTCACACCTATTACCCATCCAGAAAGTCCTTGAATGCTGCAATAAAGATGATTTCACAGTGATGTCTCCTTCCCACAAACCCAGATTCCCCTGCTTCTGTGATGTAAGCCTGTAAATCCCTGGTGCCTGAGGGCTTCATTGACAACCAAAAGCATATGTGGAATGCATGTGTGAAGACTTTTTCCTGACAAAATGTGCATTTCTGTTCCAAATAAAGATGTATATAGATGCAGTCAGTCTGACTCAAATACGCTCTCGACGGACACTCTATGTCCGTTTTAAAAGATGTTTTCCATTTATATGCCGTATTCCCATTTGATAGAGAGGGTCTTATTCTGTCACCCTCACATTTCTCCCTCATTTTATGTTTTCCACACAATTCTTCTCTCCCTTCTGCTCCGTCTCCCATTGCCTCTGTACTTTGCCAATGTAAATGGAAAGCAGAGCGTTTGATGACAGCGGAGGATTTGTTCTTCTGCACGGAGCTGCTGGCACTGATCTGCTGCTGAGAGGGAGTGCAGTGGGCTGGGGCAGTTCTCAGACTCTGATACCCTCGTGTCTATTGCATTAGATGTGAGTAAGTGGTAATCTCTTCTATCGGAGCGTGGTCTCACAGTCAGCCTGGCTCCAGATTCAGCCGTCATGCCCACTAAAACCCAGCGTGTTGGATCTGATATGGGCCTCCTGTTTTCCCCTATAAACTCATTGCTCTGTGGTCTCAAGCCTGGGTGGAATGAAGAAATTGAAAGGGACAGATGTTTGTATTTTTAACACATATTTATGACTCAAGTATGTAAACTAAATCTTGACGTTTGACCAGTCATCCAGTTGATCAGTCTATGTTTGGGTGCACGGGTCTTATGTGAAACTTGAAAATGCAAGATTTGTGGGGCTGTTTCAGACTGAATTGATGCAATTGGACTTAATGTAATAAAAGTACACAATATTTTGCTTTCTCACGGTTGCAACAAGTGGCTATATATAGTGACTTCTATATCCGTTTTATCCCCCTTCAGATGAAGAATTATTCAAAGATATTCTCTGGTTCAAACTTGTTATAAACTGGTTAACAGCTAGCTATGCACTTAATAATGCATCTGGTTTAAAGCTGAAGTGTGTGTTGCACCACTGGCATCACTAAACAAACCCCCCCCCCCCTCTTCCATTGGTTGGTCACACAGATAACTCCGCCCCAAAGCAGTGCAATTGGTTGTTTTTAATGTAAGTCTGGCAGGTCAGTAATTTCAAACAAACAAACAATGTTTTCATAGAGCTGTTGGGGAATCAACCAATGCAATTTGCTTTGTTACCACCCCAACGTATGTGTTCATATAAAGTTTTTGCAGAGTACACTTGCACCATGCATTCATAACTTTTTATGTACATAGTGTTTTTCTGACCCAAGCCACTGTACGTTCATATACTGCATCTGTAAGTCATTTTATTACTCTAAGTGTTACATGAGGAGTGAAAGAGACAGAAAGACCCAAGAGACAGGGTGTGGAGCGGTTCACATCTGTCTATGTATGTGTGTCGTTTATCTGAGATCTATGTGAACCCCACCGCACAGCTCTTGTTCCACTCTCTTCCTGCAAAGAAGGAAATGGCATGAGTGCACAGCTACACCACCTCAAACCACACACCTTTGTGGGCAACGCACCCTTAATGATGATCTTTTTGAGGTGCAGAAGCTGAAGTTGACACACAATTGTGATGTCAAAGGAAACTTTACATACTAATTAATGAGTGGGCAGGAGTCATGCAGGTGCGGTTCAGATTAGATACTCAGCTTTATAGCAATTTCACGCTGGCGGCCTTCTGATGGCTCTGAACTTGAGGGCTGACCACAGGTCTAAATCCCTTTTGTTGCTTGATTGACTACGGCTCTCAGCTTCAGGTTATGCATTGAAGTGTTACGGTGTACTTTTCATGAACTTTTTGTGTTCAAAGTTTAATAGAAAGTACACTGAATAAAACCGTATTGATTTTTTTCTTTGAGTAGCTTGGCTACTTGTATGAAGTTCTGGAGATTTACAGTCTATTTTTGTCTCTCTTGTTTTTTCTACAGGTAGTTAACGGACACACTGCACAATGCGTGAATACAAGTTAGTAGTCCTCGGATCAGGAGGTGTCGGCAAGTCTGCGCTGGTAAGTGGCTTACAAACATCCCTACCTCCTTCCATTATCTCTTTTTCATGCCATCTTCTTTTCTACGTAAACACAATTTTCATGTTTGTGTATCTTTTGTAAGCAGCCTACAGTCTACTTCTAGATCAAATATTATAAGTGAGGTTTTTCCTTGTGATAGACAAGTGACGCCAATTCATCAGCAAGTACATACAATTCAATTCATTCAGTGCAGGGGTGTTGCAGTTTTAAAGGGATAGTTCACCCAGAAATGTAGATATTTTTGATTAAATCTGAGAGCTTTCAGACCTTGCATAGACAGCAAAACAACATTCAATACCCAAAAGGTAGTAAGGATATTGTTAAAATAGTCCAATTGGTGGTTCAACTGTAATTTTACGAAGCTATGAGAATACTTTTTGTGCATAAAGAAATCCTATTTCTGAGAGAAAAAAAAACAAGCATCGTCTAACTGTAGAGAGAAACTGGTTTCCCCATCTGAAGAGCTTCTGAGCTGCTCCTCCTATCCATGTAGCGTCTCTGGAGAACATCTGTCCCCAATCAGGTCGATAAAGGTTGTGAGAACCAAACTGGCCTGTGGTCGGTTGTGGTGCCCTTTCTAAAACACTCAAACATCACATAGCTGAGTCACGGATACAGTCAAATGAGTGCCTGGCATTTGCTATTCAGTCAGCATAATACATGTCAGAATAGCTTTGCGAAACCACAAGTAGCTCGGCAGCTCTTCTTCTAAAACTCAGTGGGTCAGACCGACAAAACCCTGTGGAAAATGACTGCTGCATGCCATTAGCTTTAAATTTCCACATTTACCCTGAAGTTTAAAAACAGAGCAGTTTCCTTGTGAATTATCTCTTATCACTGAGGTTTCCATTTGCTTTCTTAGCTTGTTAGCACACTAGTACTCTGCATGTAATACCGTACGTCCCGCTGACACCACTTTGACCTAGTTTGTTCCATCCCAGTGAACTCAAATGGCTCACCCATTGGAGAGCAGCCGCAATGGCCCGACCCACTCACCTCAGGGCTCAACAAAGAACCCATTGGCTGTATGTGTGCCACAGGGTGTGAGAACCATCCGCCTCCATCCTCTTCCCTCTCAGCGTAAAGCACATAGACTTTTATTGTCCATTAACTCTAATTGGAGCACTATGGATGGGTCTGGATGAAATGGCCACACAGAGTTAATCGTGTTGTAAATGCATTCACATTAAGCTCCTGTCCTGTGCTCCGTGCAGACAGGGGGAATGAGACAGGTCTGTAAAATCAGATCATTAGTGCATGGGATCAGCCTGGTGTCCTGTAATGGAGCTGTATAGACTGTAACAATGGCTACCCACTTTATAAGTGGCCCCACAAATCTGCCGAAAAGACAAATGCAGGACTTGCAAGAATGAACGAACTAATTAATTGTTTTGTAAATAACGGTACCTTGTGTGTTTAAACCAGTTTTTTTAGGAATCAACACAATTGTTATTGTTATTACACAAAACACTACTAACAGCATTTGTTTGCTTGACCTGATGTACACAGCAAAACACTGGCTCAACCAATGGCAGATGTGGAAATGTTTAGGAAATCTGTATGAATTCTGTCTGGTTACACCATTGTCCCAAAAATTAAAGGCCTATATTTTATTTATTAATTTATTCGGAAATACGTAATTCAATTATTTAATTTTATTTAATTCCTTTAGTACATCTTTTCTTTTTTTAGGTTATTGTGATATTGTTTTTTCTCCCAAATTAACTTTATGCTCTGAAATATTATTACAGTTTAAAATAACTGCTTTCTGTTTTAATTCATTAAAAAATGTAGTTTATTCTTGTGATGAAAAAGGTAAATTTTCAGCAGTCATTACAGTTACATGATCATTCATTAATCAATTTAATATGCATTTTTATTTTATTTTGAACATTTTTGTGAAAACTTTGATACAATTTATATAATTCTAAAATTGAAAAGAATACCATTTATTTGAAATGGAAATAGTTTGTAACGTTACAAATAACTTTCATGTTTGATCAAATTAACACGTTTCCTAAATAAGTGTTAATTAAAAATTTAAATCATATGGTACTATCATGATTAGAAAGAATATTTTTTTTAAGAACTTGACACTTGATTTTTAAACACACTTTTTTTTGCTTTTTTTAAAAATTTCTATCATCATTTTAAATATGAAATTTTACTTCCAGAACAATACTTTGCTGACTTGTGCGCTCTTGAACCGTTCTGCTTCGAAAATGCCCAGCCATTAGTACAATTTAGCTCATAGTTGTGCGAATGGCTTAATTTACACAGTTACAGCACAGGAAGAAACCACACTGTGGTCAGTTGTTGGTAAGTAGTAGAGTTGACATGTGTCCCGATAGCATGGGTTCACCATGATTTTTGTGCGATCTGGCTCAGAGATTACTCCTGAGCATGTGTGTTCATGCTTGTATCTCACCCTTGACTACAGCAATTAAAATAGAACGAGTGGGGCTGTTCTCAAACATTGACTCGATCTGACTGTTTTGAGGAACTGTCACATCACCAGGCAGCACCCTGTTAGTTTATGTGTCAGATGAGTTGCGGTGGTCCGGGGGAGTACAGAGAGTCGGACAGGAGCAACAGGGTCAGCTTGAGCTGTAATGATGGATTGCCAGAGCTAGCACAGAGAGCCCATCTGCCTGCAGGCAGGAGCGGATCCACTCAGATGCCCATTGTGCTGCTGACTTCTGTGTGCCTGAGTGAGACCGTACATGCTAATGTGTTGTTGCTCATCGATAGCCTAAAAACAAAAGCCACCATAGCTCTTGAATTTCATTCACATTTTAAATTTAAAAGATGCGGGAGCCGCAAGCAGGTGCTAGGCACTCCGTGGATAATTTTAAATACAAATAAATATTTTTAAAAATAATTTTTCCAGGCTATTAGAGTTAACGTGCCAACTTAAGATAAACTAACGATCAAAAATTTGAGGTCAGTAAGGTTTTTGTTTTAATTAAAAAAATATATAATAATATCAAGGATGCATTAAATTGACCAAAAATAATAGGGTAGATATACCCGTATAATAGTGCAAAATAGTTCTTTTGTACTTTCTGTCGATCATAATCCTACAAAAGGACCACAATTTCTCTAAAAATATATCCTTTTAACATTAATAATCAGCATATTAGAAGGATTTCTAGAGGATCGTGTGATACTAAAGACTGGAGTAATGATGCTGAAAATTCAGATTTGCCATTTTAAAACATATTATAATAGAAAAGATTAAAATATAGATTAAAATAGATTAAAAAGATTTCTAATTCTATGATTTTCACAAATGTCTTTTTACTTTTGTTTTTGGTCAAATAAATAAAAGAAACTACAAAAGCAACAACAAAACTTACTTAACGGTAGTGTATTTTAACAATTATTTAGTTAAAGTTTCCTAAATTGTATGTGTATATATTTAACATTAGTCTAACATTTACTAGAAAGTAACTTAAGTATTAAATATTACATTAATTAAAAAGAAATATTTTATAATTTCCTTTGACAATGACAGTGTAAAAGGAGTTTTTGTTTAGTTAAGTGTTACACATAATATTTTTCTCACGTTATGTATGTTTATACATAAAAAAAAAAATATATATATATATATATATATATATATATATATATGTGTGTATATATATATGCATATGTGTGTGTGTGTGTGTGTGTGTGTGTATATATATATATATATATATATATATATATTAAATATAATATCAAATGCCCTGTACTTTTTCAAGGACTTAACGGCATTACCCAAATGAACAGTGTAATGCAATAACAAACTCTTTCTGTTTATTAATTGTAACAGAAGAGCTTTTTTAATATAAGCATGACCTTTATTAATCCTTTGATACCCATCATCTCCACAATATTTGTTGCTTTCACTTGAAGTGGCTGCTGGGATATCAGCATGCTGAGCGTGCCTGTGTGCATTTGATGTAATCGCTGAGAGCAGAGCAATGCACACTCACACTCGCACACACACACACACACACACACACACACAGACACACTCCTCTCCTTCACACATCCTCGCTGCTCTTTTTGGAACATTGTAATCAGTGGCCTCCATTGAATTTACATGCCTTGTTTCCACATCTCTCTTCCCATATATGGAATATTTTTAGCCCTCTGTGTGTGTGTGTGTGAGTAGGCCGTAGTTCAGAGCTACTGTAAGGAATATAGCCAGAAAGTGTGTGTGCGCATTAGAAAGGCAGTAGTGTATACCAGCCAGAGAGAATAAGGAACAGAGCTGCAGGATAAAAAATGTTCAAAGCATATGTGCCAGCTGACACCCGTGCACAGGGTCTGGTCTGTCTCAAGCACATCAGTTCAACTCCGCTGCATCAGCACACATCACCTCTCCAGGGCCACTCACAAACCCCGGGCATCCTCACCGCTGCCAATGTGTCCCAGCAACAGCCTTGAGATACATCAGCCCGATAAAGTGTGTGGAGGACAACCGAGACATCACTGTAATTCTCGGATTGCAAAAAAAATAAAATAAAAAGTGGTTTTATAGATAAGCAGAGAACTAGTGAAGCAGCATACTCTTGATTAAAGAGCAAGACATCTCTCTTTGCCGTTCACTGCTGAGACGTGTTTGCAGTGTAATTAATGCAGACATGAAACCGCTTACCATTTTTCACATTTTTTTATTTTTATGTGTACTTTTTACATTCATTCAATTTCTCATTGACACATCATCACATGGTATTTCACAACCGGAACTTTAATTTCCTTTTTTTTTTTTTTTTTAAAGTGAAGAGACCTTGTGACATCTTGATGTCATTCAGGGGTCTTCTATATGATTTAATTTCCTGTTTTTTTTTTTCTTCTCATTCATCTACATGTTGGTTGCACTACATGACCTTGATATTGCATACAAATGTTTTTCAAATATTAATAAGCAACGAAGCCAATGTAAAAGAAATATTAATAAAATATGCTAACTACCAAATGAATGGGGTTTTAATGGTATTTCCGTCATAAGGACAGTTGTTAGCTTTTTTTTTATATTTATATAAATATTTAGAAAGAAAAGCATTCTCATATTGTAAAAAGTGTATTCAAGTCATTGTATGTATATGTATTTTTATTATGCATGCTTTTATGTAACATGCATTTATGTATGTCACCGTTATTTTAAGATACAGTTCTTGTCATTAACAAACCATTAACTAACTTTAACCTCAAACTTTTACTAAACAACAAACTAATTTGCTGCTTATTAATTGTTAGCAAGGTAGTTATTAGGATGCAGGAGGTAACACTTTAGTATAGAGAACAATTTTCACTATTAGCTAGTTGGTTATTAGTATGCCTATTATTAAAATATTGGCTGTTTATTAATACATATTAGCACATTTTCTGCATGACCATATTATACACCCCAAATCCCTGAATTTAATGACTACATTCATTACTTATTAATGTATTATCTACTTAAATTTATCATTGAAAGAATATGCATTATGGATGAACTATCTTTTTAAGATCCTCTCTAATCTTTTCTATTAACTAGTCACATCTCAACAAATTTTTACAAAAGACTAATCTAAATTCACGCTTATCTCTTCACTCATCAAGTCTTTTGTTTATTTAGCTTGATTCTTTTTATCCACACTGAGGCATTAGGTAAACAAATGATTTCTCGTTCACCCGGACAAAGCCTGCTGTTTGTGACGAGCGCTCGTACAATGAGATCACGCGTACCTCGTGACTGCCTTTGCTCAGTTTCTGTCTCCCTATCGGTCTCTTCCTCTCCCTCCCATCAGGTCGTTGTCTTCCTCCCACAGTCGATCAGCATCTTAATGGTTTTCTGTTGTTTATGCCTGTCCAAACAGAGCTCTCATTAATGAATCTAGGCTGGTGAAGTGCGATTCAAAGAGGATGATCAAAGGTCACCCGAGCTGTGGAGGCCCTGAAGCCCCCGCACCTGTGGGCAGCATCACATGATTTTCATATTCTCTGCCTCCCCTACACTTCCTGTGAAGTCACTGCAGAGCCGATCACCTTTAATTCGGTCTTTTTGTTTCAACACGATTGTTCTTCAACCCTCTGCAATTTACTTCCAACCTCTGGCTGTCATCTATAAATCTTTCTAGATTTATGGCGGTAGTTAATTGCTAGGTAACTGGTATCCCGGCAACATCGGAATGCTTTCTGATCCTTGACCAGCGAGTACAAGTTTCACTCGGGTCTTTTTCTTTGTGAAGTGGCCATTGGCCTTTTAGTATGAGCACCTGCGTGGTTTCAGTGGAAGAAGAGCGATAATGACATGCAGTGGCCTGTTTGTGTCATAAGCAGACGCAAAAACCTCTAGGTCTAGGAGTCTTTAAAATGGAATTCCCCGTCAGCCACTGGAAGTGAAAGTCATTTTGCACTGTGTCAACATGTTCATGTTTGAGTATCGTAACGTTTAATGGACATGTCTTTTTCTCTTTGTCTTTCCCTCTCTTGCTTTTTTTTTTCTTCTCTCGCTCTCCAGACTGTTCAGTTTGTCCAAGGGATCTTTGTGGAAAAGTATGACCCCACAATAGAAGACTCATACAGAAAGGCAAGTTCTGCATCATTTTTATTGTGCATAAGTTGTCAAACCAATGTCCTTTTAATGGTTTCCAGATTCAAAACACTTTTTTTTATTGTTTTCCTAACCCAGCACATTCTGTGGAGTAACAAATGAAATGTACTTTATATTATATTATATTATATTTAATATATACATACACACACACACACACATATATATATATATATATATATATATATATATATATGGTGGTAACCAGGAAGTAGGCCAATCTAAATGTCTTCTATAATTTATTTGGACTGGTAAAAAAGAAAGGAAATACAGTTTACTTATGAAAACGTTAACGTTTACAACAGGGGTTACATCTGATTTTTCTTTTCTTTTTTTTCACACACACCCACTTAGATTATGTTCTTTCATAAATTGTATCGGTAAAATACCAATGTTTCAGGAGTTTAGGATGCAACATATGACATGCTTATTTAATAACTTAAAGACATTGTTAGATGCAAGTGTTTCCTGTCATAGCAATGCAAAGATTTGATTTTAAAAAACATATCGCAGTTATTAAATAATTAGTTATGGTTTTAAATCTGTATTTAACCTCAGAATGGTCTCAAAGTATTTTGGTGGTGGCTGTGCTTTAAATTATTATAATCTTAATTTAAGTTGAAGAAGGATTTTGAAAATCTGACAGTAAACATTGATGAGTATTACTGTAAGGTTAACCCTGCCTGGTTTGAAAACGATTAACAGTTTAAAACATTAGAAATTTAGAAAGTAATCAAATGCAATCAGTTACATTTAAAATAGTTGTACTACTTATTACATAAAAAAAAAATTCAAAGTAACCTTCTCAACACTTGCTACATCTTATCTTGCAATATGTTATTATAAAATTATTATATGTATTTATATATTATTATTATTATTGCTAAATTTTATATAAATATAAAATATTTTCTGTTACAGTTGTGAGATTTAATATTTCAGAATATGTCTCTGTTTCAAATAAAATAATTGTATTTCCCACTATTGCAACTTTATTTCTTGCAATTGTGACATTATACTCTACCATGTGACTGTATACCTAGGTGTGGTCACATTATTGTATTTCTACAAATTTTCAGAGACAAAAGAGGTTTGTCGTCTATTAAGATCCATTGTCAACTTAAGCCCATTACAAAAAATGTGGGAAATTATTTCATCCTCGCATAAAATTCCCACGAATGTGTAATAACCAATATATACAGTTAAATTCTATATTTATACCAAATTGTTAAAGCACCTACAGTTAAACCAGACCCAGTTACAAATGGTGCAGTGCTTTGCATGAAAACTAAATGGCTCCCATTATAATCAATGAAGCTGTCTATAATCAATGATCTGGAAATGCTCATCTGTGACACAGTTTGCTGACTATAATATAAATTACTGCTTGTGTCAGATTTTTTTTTTTCGGTTGCAATGCGGGTATATCATAACAGAATCTCTATCAGTTGACACATTTCTACAGGACATTGTACACCGTCCCACCCTAGTAACAGACGTCAAAGAAAATGCGTGTGTGTGTTTGTGGGATGTCTCATCGACCCTGCGCTCAGACTGCTGTGTTCGATGATGTTTATATTTTAATGGCCTCTGTCCAAGGCCTTGAGACAAAGGCTATGTCTAAAAATGAACCTTCACTCAAACAGTAAAAGGAAGTCCCATCTTGACCAGCACCTCCCTTCCTTGCTGTTGCTTACGCTGCTGTCCCATGGGCACTTCCTGTAGGCAAGGTGCTGATGACATACAGTACCGAATTTTATTAGTGCACTAAATATATTTGATCATTTTTAAATGTTTAAGAATTTCACTCAAAACGATGTTTATAAATAATTCAAACCACACTGAATATGTGAAGGCAGTTCAACTACAAACCTACAAAACTATGAACAGATTTCTCAACCAGAAAGTGACTTTAAAAATTAAAAAAAAAAAAAGACTATTAATTATCACTTTGCAATTTGAAACACAAATGCATGTTTCAATTTATCTAATTTATTTATTTACAATTTTAAATGTTGCTATGTGTCCAAATACTTTCTGGGTCTCACTGTTTACAGTCTGGATAACCATTATTTTAAAAAATTAGACCTGTCTGTTTTGTTTACATACTATATGTGTGTGTACTGTGTATATATTTATTATGCATAAATAAATACACACACATACAGCATATATTTTGAATGTTTTCACAAAAATGAAGGTAAAATGGTGTTGCAATCTGAAAGTGTCATAGTCTGTGTGTAATAATCCCAATAAAGGTTGTTTTTTGACGCCATGTTTTTTATTGTGTTTTTTATTATAGCAAGTGGAGGTGGATGGACAGCAGTGTATGTTGGAAATCCTGGATACTGCCGGAACGGTGAGACTTGCATCTATGTTTTTTCAAAGAGTTGAGATTTTTTCAATTCAGTCATACAGTTGCATGCAACTGGTGTTTAAATATCCATTGACGTCACAGCCAAGATAAAATCTTGTATGCTAGCTGCCAGTATCAGTATACAGTAAGTCATCTGTGTTACCTTTTTAACAAACCACCTGGAGATTATATCGATGTTTCGAAATCAATGGGACTAAAACCTTAAAAGAAACGCATCAGACATTAAAAAACCTTTCTAAAATAGATTGTTGTTGAAAATTTCTTTTGTGTGCTGAGAGCTGATGCTGATTTACTGTAGCATAACTAGATGTGTTACATTGGCCTCCGGTCTCCCTCTACTGTAAGTAAAGTGATAAACAAATGCATACATGTGCATCCTCGTGGTCATCCTCATCAGATAGGTGCAGGAGGTTAGAGAGCGATTTCGTCCCCTGCGGGGAGATAAGAACATCTTTCCAGTTCTGCAAGCCCCTGTTTTACAACTCTGAGTTGTGGTGACAGATGGTGAATGTTGTCCTTGGGCTCTCTGCCCCAGAATGGAGCCACAGTCAAATGAAGCCGAGCCAAAGAAGCTGAGAATATTCCTGTCAGAGATGTGAACTACAAATTGGCTACCGCTTTTGTACAGTAGGAGTGGCACTCGCTCTGAAATGGTCAAAGTATTATTCCATCTAGTGCTAGTTGTTAAAAAAAATCTCCTAAATTAGCAAAGGTCTAGTCCTGGCTTAATCTAATTCCTATCCGGGAAACTGGCCCCTAAAGTTTAAGTCAGTCTGAAAATGGCATAAGGCATAGTTAAATATGAATGCTCTGTTATGATTTGCTCACCTTGATGTTGTTACAAGCATATATGACTGTTACGATAATTGTTCATGCTAGTCTTTTCCTTGTAATGAAAGTAAATAGCCAGCAGCTATCAAACTCCAAAAATATGCGAAAAGAATTCTTAAAATATCTTCATGGAAGAAAGAAAGTCTATACTGTTCTTTGAGTTTGTTTGTGTGGATTTCTCTCCCACAAATTCAGAGCTCATGCCCACTCACTAGCACATTTAATGAGACACTGTTGTGTCCTCTAGAGAGAAAAAAAATCATTATTCTCCTCCATAGCCTTCCTTTTCTAGACATATTGCATGTTACCTTTGACAACTGTCTTCATTCTCCATGGGTTTTAGAAGCTCTTGACCACTTTCTGCACACTGACCTAGAGGAAACAAAGCTATTGATGTGTCTCTGGCCTTATTAACCTTATGTCACTTCATGTTCAGCTCATACAGGACCACAACTGTCTATCTGAGCTATCGGAGTGTAAAAAAAAATACAAAAAGAAATGTATATATATAAATGTATTAATGTGAAATTTCTAATTTAAAAGTGAGGCACTACAACCAAAAATGCTGTCTTGACATGCACTGTTCAATTTTGAGATTTTGTGTTTCTTTCACATCACTTTATCTGTTTGCATCTGTAGATTTCAATTCCAATATATATCTTTAAAGGCCATTTTCTCAAAATGAGACTCTTTCTCCTGCACTGAGCCAAATATCTAACTTTAGTTTTATTCCTGTCTATATTCTGAAGGTTTTTACACAGTGGTTTGTATATTTTGCCTGGTTTTATACAACATTTTATTTCTTAAAAATGTTTTTTCCCACTGGCTGTTGCCAGTATTTTCTGATTTATGGAGTGGTAAAAATTGATTTACACTCTCACCTCTGTAAAAAAAAAAAAGTCTTACATGTCAACAAAATAAAACAAAAGATGTTAATGTATGTTAATTAGTGCATTATTTAATGCCTCATTTCCACATTTAAAACTTGTAATGCAAAAATGTTTGTAAATATTAATGCAATCAATCAACTAAGTATAGTGATATCTACTGTTATTTTTTTTACCCTTAATATATGTAATTTCTTCCTGTGATGGCAGTATCACATGATCCTTCAGAAATCATTATATTATGCTGATTTGTTACTACTAATATTTATTATCTTTATCAATTTTGAAAACAGTTGTGCTGCTTAATGTTTCTGAGAAACTGTTTTTGATACATGGAAATTTCACAAGAATCTAAAGTATTTGAAATGAAAATATTTTAATAGATATTATGATTAATTTTGAAAATTATGTGACCTCAAACTTTTGAATAGAAGTTCCATCTGTTGTTTCCAGGTTAAATGGAACACATTTACCTTACAAACATATTATTTATTAAAATCATATGACCTTTTGAACTGTCATCATGCTTGAGATTTTTTTTTTTTTTACATTGCTTCAATTATATAATAAATGTTTTTGTACAATGTTATTTCACATTTGGACAGTGTTACTTAAATAAGTGTTTTGTGCCCACTATTTTGGTATTGTTTTAGAGATTTTTGTCTGTCAGTACCTCAACTCCTCCATACACTATCTGAACACTTCTCTTCGTCACTTCACCTCCTCTTTCTCTCCCACTCAGGAACAATTCACAGCCATGAGGGACCTGTACATGAAGAACGGCCAGGGCTTTGCACTAGTATACTCCATAACAGCACAGTCCACCTTCAATGACCTGCAGGACTTGAGAGAACAGATTCTGCGGGTCAAAGACACGGATGATGTGAGTCTTGTCCAGAAACTCAACCTCAGAGTCTGCTGCCCTGCCTTTAGCTTTCATCTCACCCTGTGGTATTTTCAGTACCAGTATCTGCTTTTTTCACACCCACCCAGAGCCCTCATGCTTGTCAATAAGGGTGACCTTTCTGCTGTGAAGAGGCTCCTCTTTGTTGACATAAGAGCAGAGTTTTTCCCTTCTTGTCCACCTGTCTTTGTTTGACAGTTCTGGTTGAGCAAGTAAAAAATATGCTAGCTGAGTTTACTTAATGTTTATTTTGATTGTTTTTCAGTTTCAGTTCGCAATTACTAAAATATTATCGCTGGAGGTCGCTAATAGGCATATTGATAATGTTTTGTTTTTTTCTGAAACCAACATGACTACAAACAGTACAAACACACTACTATAAATCATACTCGCCGAGAATCAACTCGCTTGTGAAGATATAGTGTCTTTTGTCACAAAGTCAGACTAGGCTTGAATTGAATTGCGGCCAAGTTTGTTAGGAGGAAATAAATCCATGTGAAGGTGTGTGTGAACTCATTCTAAACGGTTTCTGAGAAAGATGATAGTGTGACGACCTCAGTTGACCTGCACTATTTCTGTCCACTTCCTCAGCTCAGCTGATTTAACACAGGACGTTTCGGTTATTAATTCTACCTAGGCTACTTGCTGGGGTTTTTTGTTGTTGTTTTTTAATCATTTACGCAGTGTCAACTCTCTTGTCAAAATGAAATCAAATGTAAATGCTTTGTTTCATAGTTTCACTTCTGCTATTTTATCTGGACTGTCTCTTGGTGATGTGTGGGAGTTTTTAGTTGCGTTTGTAATGTTCTATGCAAATATGAATGCATCTAAAGCCTTGAAATGACCAAAGGGGTTTTGGCTATATCTTTTTCGCCCTCTTTTTTGCAGTTAAGGAATTACAACAGCTGTTGCAAACTGTGGCCCCTTAAGAAGGATTTTTGCTAATATAGCAATACAGTTTCTGCTAATGCCTGTAAATAGCTCCCTGGGTGAAAATCAAATAGAGAAGTTGGAAATGATGACCATGTTGTTTTTTTTCTATTGTAATCTGATCAGTTACTCTATGACTGCCCAGTAATGTGGGCTGAAAATGCAAATTAATTGTCACTTCTCAAAAAGACATTGGCTTTTTTGTTCTAATCCCTAACTCATTGTATTATCACTTGATGTCTTGATCCCTAAATGACTCATTTAAATCTGAAAACTCAGCCGAATTGTTTCTTTTCAGGTGCCAATGATCCTGGTGGGTAATAAGTGTGATCTGGAAGACGAGAGGGTGGTTGGGAAGGAACAGGGCCAGAATCTCGCCCGTCAGTGGAACAGCTGTGCTTTCCTGGAGTCCTCTGCAAAGTCCAAGATTAACGTCAATGAGGTGAGAATGACTTGCAAATAAGGCCCCTTTTTTACCCATTATGTTACAAAAAGTCACACATTTCATGTTAAAGCAGAACTTTTACAATGTAAGACCTTATTTAAGGATTTATTTATTAGAATAGAACATATTGGCTGTTCATTATTTCTTATAAAGCACAAATTCTGGCATCCCTAATTCCTAAATTTAACAACCTTCTTAATAACTTTTAATAAGCAGCAAATTAGGAGTTTGAGGCAAAAGTTGTAGTTAGTCCTAAAATATAGCTACGTGACCAAATACATAGCTAATTACAAAGAAATGGCATTTTGAACTAGAATTTTTGAACATTTCTTGTATAACATACTTAAATCTTTGTTTTTATTCCAACTTTAAATGATACCTTTTGTTTTTTATATTGCAGCCTCTACCAGCAGGGGCAGAATTTTATACTAAAATATTAAATAATTTCTGTACAAACTAATATTTGAATAAAAATATTCAACTTATTTTTATTAAAAGCTTTTAAATTATTTAAAAAAATATAAGTATAAAATATAATTATAATGTAATGCACAGTGCTTTATATTTTAGTTTATTTATTTATGTATTTATGTTTTGTTTGCCGCAGAATACTCGTATGTAAGCTTTTCCATTATTGTTGTCTTAAATATTAGAAATCTGTGAATTGAGAGGTGAATCTAAAAGGGTGTTTTTAATCTTAGGTAAAGCTGTATAAGCTTGATCAGTAAGGCTTCGGTTGTCTTCTGACATGCCTGTGCTGGCGTCACCATGGAGCTGCTCTTCTCTGCTGATGTCTCAGAACAGTGTCATTGTCAGCTAGTGATATCTCTCCATGAAAGCGTAGTCACACATTAGCAAAGCAGGCAGTCAGCTGCAACGCTCGGACACAGAGCGTCCTTTTGTGAGCAACAAGACTCTGCCTACATGACATAGAGCTGCTTTGAGTTCAGTCAGTTCAAAAATCTAGTTGGTTAGCAGTATGACAGTGTGTAAAGACAACGGGGTGAACACAGAGTTATATGAAACTCCTGTGCGGGTCTAAGGATTATTCATTTACTTGTGTCAAAGCACAAGCCAGCATCATCATTAAAGTCTCAGACTTTCTCGTAAGCAAAATACAGATACCGATTTAATGGAGCTCTCTCAATAAGATAATGAGAAAGTTCAGTTGCGAGAGACCACAGTTGAAGTGATTCATCACTTTCAGTTAATGCAACCAGACCGATTTACTTTTCACAAGCTTTCATGTTTCTTCTCAGTTACAAGTTACAACAGGCACCTTTCTAACTTTTAAAATCCCAAAATGACTAAAAATCCACTAATAATCAGTATAGAGTTAAAAGCAGTATGACATCTGTAAATATTCGAATTCATAATAACAGATTTGCATTACTATCCATTACTGTATTTTTTAAATCATCAATATATAAGTATATAAATATATTTTTAGCACATTCCAGATGGGTTGTTGTTTAACAATATTTGATACTGCCATTATTTTATATCATAATTATATGTATTATTATTATATAAAACCCAGAGTCCAAAATCCAATTAGACAGAAAGGAAATTTGGTGCTGGCAGACCTCTCTCTCTGACTTTTGTTTGTCAGCTTTCCATTCAATGAGTGAAAGAAATAGCCATTTATTGATTTGAAAGGGTTTAGGCAAGTCCATTTGCTCTGTTAGTCTACACAAGCTTGCTGTTTTGTGCTGATCGTCAAAACCTTTTTAGTGAGGTGCATCCTGTACTTCTGCATCTGTTTATCTGGCGTAACCGAGATCATCTTTTGTTATGTATAGCAAAAAAAAAATGGATTATGAGCTTATCCTTCTCAACTCGCATCCCGAATCTGCCTCTCTACACAACACATGTTAGCAGAGAGATCTTATTACAAATCCTGCTATATTACCAGTGTTGTTTAACGTCGGTAGCAAACATGCAGTTGTGTTTCTGTCTGCTACAATAGCTTATCTCTGGTCATTGTGTAAAAGCTGCAGATGTTGTGTGGAACTGATTGATGATGCAGGAGCTGGTTTTCTCCTCTGGGAGCTGCAACATCTGTGTGAGGAAGTGTCCTCATCTCTGACTGAGTGATTTCTCTTGTTTCAGGCGAGAGCGGTAGTAGTCGACCCATTTTGGGAATGAAATTAGTGAAATGTTAAACTGTGATTAGTTAATCATAAAAGCTGTTTGTGTTTCAAAGGAATGTAACATATATTTATGAGTGTTTTTTTTTTTTTTTTTTTTTTTACCTTTCTGTGAATGGGAAAGAATTGAAAATTTGAAGAATTTGGTCATTGTTTTGTGTGTGTGGGGGGGGGGGGGTTGTATTAAGTTTTTGTGTTTTGGTTTGGTTTTTATTTCATAATTATTTCAACAGTAAAAATTCATTTGTTGTTTGTGTTTCTTGTTTTGTTCTGTTTTTTTTACGGTGTTTTTTTATTTTCTGCTTGCTTGAATTTGTTTGTTTTTTTAGATTTTTGTTTTAAGTTTTCGTGTTTTGGTTTGTGTTTTTGTTTTTATTTTTCGTAATTTTAAACAGTAAAAATTCCTTTTTTGTTTGGGTCTTGTCTTTCTTTTTATATATATATATATAGTATCTCACAAAAGTGAGTACACCCCTCACATTTTTGTAAATATTTTATTATATCTTTTCAAGGGACAACGCTAAA
>JAUCMS010000079.1:8954624-8980365 GCA_032357445.1 Enteromius radiatus | reverse complement strand
ATGGTGTAAAGTTGATGTCCCCTCAAAATAACTCAACACACAGCCATTAATGTCTGAACTGCTAGCAACAAAAGTGAAGGGTGTACTCACTTTTGTGAGATACTGTATATATATAATTGTTTTACCAGTAAAAACTACTTTGTATAAGCTGAAGAGACACTTTAAAGTACAGGTTGACCTAATAGTGAATTGCGAGACAAACACTGAGAGATGTTTGTGTGTGTGTGTGTTAATGCAGATCTTCTATGACCTGGTCCGGCAAATCAACAGGAAAACTCCCGTACCTGGAAAGGCACGCAAAAAGTCCACCTGCCAGCTGCTCTAATATACAGCTGTTCTTTTGCTCTGAGCCAGGTAGGATCTCAATAATGATTGGCTAAGCAAAAATGATTGACAGCTCACCACAATCAACATTCTAAAAGCCATTTTTTAAAGATAAACCTATAAGCCTGTAGAAAACAAGGTTCTGTTTAGATCTAAAAGTAATTGCACTTTTATTCATCTTTGTTTTCTTTCCCCATCTTCCTGCAGGTCTGATTTACTGCTGTGTCTTTCAGCAGTGCCAGCATTCCGACGTTACTAAAACCTAACATCGAATGGACTTTCCTATGTGGTGATGCCCCTTTAACAAACCAACAAACCAACCAACCAACCAATGGATTCAAGGCTACAGTATCATGACAGTTTTTTGCACATAGATAACCATCATCACTCTCCAATGTCGCGAGAAAGAGATTTTTACATATAAATATATAAATATATATTCTAACTGTATGCAACTGAATAAAACAATTAAATGAATACAGAGCTAGACAAAAAGAATTTAAAAAAATACAGAGCCTACACGCAGTGTTATTGCTAACGGAGACAGCCACCGTTGTAAATGTAAGGAGGGAATGTCTAACCAGACTGTGCACGTTGCCATGGCAATTACAATGATATTTATAAGCACCACTATTTTAGCCAGAGAGGAGAGGAAGTCCAAAGAGCTCCTATATAAACCATTCTTACAGCTAACTTTCACTCCTTTGCTTTTTTTTTTTTTAATGAATATTTTGTATCTTTGTTTTGCTTTTATTCTAAACATGATTTCTTTATCTTCTGCCTTTTTTCTCTTTTATAAAATTACTAGATTTTTTTGCTCTATGGAGAAGTTATATTCACAACAGCTATTGATGAGTTTTACCTTAGGAAAGAAAACCTGTGGATACAGTGATGTACATGTAAAAAGTTCAAAAATATAATTTTTTCTGTCACTATCATTGTCCTTCGCATCAGATGTTGCCTTCAAATACGCGTGAAGACCTTTTGTGTCTTTTTTTTTTTTTTCTTTATTTTTCCTGAGGATTCATTTCCATGAACTTAGGTCCATCTCATAAGCCATGCTGGCTTTCTTTGCTTTGTTTACAAAGAACTTTGTACAGCAGGCTTTTTTCAAAAGGGGTATTAAAAACGGGTTTGACAGTTTAGTTTTAGTATCCCTCATCTTTTGGATGGTGTCATAATAAATGGTCAAATCCCTCTTGACAAAGCTGATCCAGATCAAATGTAGGACATACAATATATATTTTAAAGAATTGGGGTTTTTAATGCGCAAGAAAAAAAAAAGTACAACAAACTATACTCAAACGTTGCCCATCCTCCCCTTGCTTGCTGATGCATCTGGTGTAAACCGAGGATATGAAAACCAAATATTGGATCATGTCAGTAAAGAGTGAGGAAAAGATGTCTGTTAGTGACTGTTTCGACTTTGTAATAATTTGCCCTGTTTTCTGTCTTCGTTACTGTTGGATTAACTGAATGTGGGGATATGGGGACTTTGTGTTAAGTGAGAAAAAAATGGGAATAATTGATTAAAAAATTTAAAAGAATTAATTGTACATCAAGTGCAACCTAAAGAGTGTTCGTATAAGAGCCGGATGCGCAGTTGTAGCATTCGATACTGGGCTCTTCAAACATCGAAATGACTCTTTACAGGGTGCAGCATGCGGTATGTACACGTAATGAATTGTTTATGAATGCTTTGAGGATTTGCACTGTGTAAAGTGAAGAACACGACTGCCGGGGAGTGTCCGAGAAGACACTGGTTAACATTAGGAGTCGTGTGTTGTACTTCAAGCAAATGCCTTGATGCTTTTTAGGATTGAAAGGAGATAACCCCTCTCCCCCCCCCGCCCGAAGAAAATAAAACCTTCATGTGAGGACCAGGACTGAGATAGAGGCGCAGTATTTAAAATCGTCTGCTTTTGATGGGTTGAGGGAGGGTGGGTGGCCAAGTGTCAACTTAAAAGCCTTAATTAAAAGTGGTGCAATTTTGTATAGCCGAGCATCTGTAGTTTAATAAATTGGATTGCCATGCAAGGGCTCCCAAGAAGCCAGTTTTTGCCACTTGAATGTTTTGTGTATTGTTTCAGCATTTTCTGTCAGTCCAATAAAAACAAAACAAAACCGTTCAAATTACTCCTTACCACGATGGCACTTTTGCTGTAAAGGTGCTAGTATCAGATTAAGACTGAATCAGAAAATGAAGTCTGGTGTTTGGTGCGTGAACTAGAAGGAAAAGCAACGGGGTGTCATCTTTCACTTCGCACAAACATAATGGATGGGTTCTGGCAATATGATTTTCTGCAGACGAAAAATAAGAGTCTTGTTATACATGTAGTCTAGTGCTTTATCCACTGATGATATGTCCAGATGCCGTCTGTGGTCTAACCTGTGATTACAGACTTGCATCACTTCTGAATATACCATCATTTAGTAACACGACTCACACAAACACTTTACAATTAATTCAAAATAAAAACACAAGCATGTTATGCAGCCTACATGGCACAATATTAGATATTAATTATTGGCAGACAAATGTAGTTTGCAAAAGGTCAGAGATAGATAGACTATTGCTTAGAAATATAATTTGAGTAGGCATGTTGTCACATCAAATATTAATATTTCATGATTTTTTAAAAATTAAATTTAAACAATAAATTATGAAATTCACAAAACTGCATCAATCTACAATTCAACCGTCCAATGTATTATCAAACAATAATTTTGTCAAACAGATCAATTCAGTTTGTAAAAGTACAACATTAAAAAATACATGCGACTACATAACTAGCGACTACATCGTTGTGGAAAATATATTAAAATATTCAACATTTTAACACTACATTTTATATTTGTAGGGCGTAAAGTATATGGCCTCCAGTACACGAGATGGCGCTGTGCTACGTGCGACACACGAATAGAAGAAAATTACACATGACATGTGGGATATACGCTAGTACTCGTTTTACTAAGGATGACTTTTTTAGTTTCTAAACGTTGATATAATGTAATAAATATAAATGATATTGCACAAATTCTCTAACTTACAGGTGCTGTGACACAAGTGCGCGCTGTCTTTCTGTGAGGCTTCAAAACAAGATTGGTTTGCTTCAACAAAAACGTTTTTATCATGAATTTCGGCGTGACTCTCGGGTGTTGTAGTAGAGTTCGTCTGTTTCGGAATAAGGCGGCTGTCTACCATTGCAGACGAGTGTCAGATGTTCCCGTCTCCCCAGATGACAGCCAGCCCAGCCCTGAGGAGAAGCCCAGGAGAACACGCAGAGCTCCGGGGAAAGCGTCCGTTCTTCTGTTCCCTGGCCAGGGCAGTCAGTTTGTCGGTATGGGAAAAGGACTCTTGAAGTATGGAAGTGTCAAAGACATGTTTGCTGTAGCTGAGAAGGTGCTTGGCTATGACCTGCTGTCTCTGTGCTTAAATGGACCCGAGGAAGATCTGATGAAGACTGTTCATTGTCAGCCAGCTGTGTTTGTCTGCTCTCTGGCTGCTGTGGAAAGACTCAACCATGAAAATCCCGCTGTAAGTTGTCCAGAAGATCAGTCGACAGCTAATCTATTAAGATTTGCAGTGTCATGCATGAATGATTAATATGTGGTCGGGTCAATATTAATGTCAAACTCATTGACCCCCATCTATAGGCTATTGAGAGCTGTGTGTCTGCAGCTGGTTTCAGTGTTGGTGAATTTGCTGCATTGGTCTTCTCTGGTGCAATGAACTTTGCTGAAGGTAAAACGTTTTAAAATATGCAGAGTAAGCTATTTGAATTGCATTTATACTTGTATTTATACTGATATAATAAATAAATCAAATGATTAATCATGTCCAAAATAAAAGTTTTTATTTACATAATATGCATGTGTACTGTGTAATTTATTATGTATCTATAAATACACACACATACAGTATATATTTTGAAAGGTGTAGGTGTATATATATATATATATTTAAAATATAAACATAACATTATTCTTAAATATATCTATGTGATATATGTCTATCTATATATCTATGTAATAAATATACTCACTATACATACAAAACAAACACACTTATTTTGGATCATGATTCATCATTCACAATTAATAATTAAAAAAAATATATATATATATACATATATATATATATATATATTTTTTTTTTTTTACAAAACTAGTAATCTTTTTTTGTATGTGAAATATGATGTGTACCATCATAATGGTCTTGTTTTCTGTTCACAGCTTTGTTTGCAGTAAAGGTGAGGGCAGAGGCAATGCAGAAGGCCTCTGACCTTGTATCTAGTGGCATGTTGTCAGTGATTGGCCGACCTCAGGCCAACTACAAATACGCCTGCGTCCAAGCTAGGGAGCACTGTTTATCTCTCGGTATCCAAGAGCCTGTGTGTGCCATTGCCAACTACCTTTTTCCAGATGGGAGAGTAATAGCTGGCCACAAAGAGGTAAGATCTGCCATTTGTAATAGAGAAATATTTTAGGTGTATTGTTTTACCTATTGAAGTTTTAGGTGATTGGTTTACAATAAGGCCAGAAATGTGCTTTAAAAAACTATGTTTTGATTTTATGATTTGAAGTCTTGACTGTTAAGCCCGGCTGTGCTTTCAACAATTGCTCTTTCACACAGGCTTTGGATTTCCTTCAAAACCATTCCAAAAAGCTGAACTTCATGAGAACGCGACTACTGCCGGTTAGCGGGGCCTTTCACACTGCACTGATGGAGCCAGCAGTCGAGCCTCTGACAGACATCCTCAGAAAGATAGAGGTACGGCGGCCAGAGATCTCTGTGCACTCCAATGTCGACGGCAAGCGTTACATGCACGATAAGCACGTACGCAATCAGCTGGCCAAACAGCTGGTGTCTCCGGTGAAATGGGAGCAGACGCTGCATGAGATTTATGAAAGAACCCAGGGGCAGGACTTTCCTCACACCTATGAGGTGGGACCTGGTAGACAGTTGGGCTCAACGCTACAGAAGTGCAACATGAAAGCCTTTAAGAACTATACGCATGTAGATGTGTTATTGCTATAGGACTGGTGTGCAGTAAAACATGTTTCATTTGGTTTTCTTCTTTCAGATAAATGCAAAAAAGCCAAACACTTTGTTTTCTTTTTAAAAATTTTATTGCGCTTTTTGGTTTGGAAAGTCCAGCTTCCTTTAGTAGTGCAGAAATGCTTTTAGAGGAAGAGGTAACAATTCATTGGCCCAATTATCCAGCAATAGACCCAAAACACACACAAACGAAAAACCAATCTTTGACTTGCAAAATCCTGCACATATATAATAACTTGTATACAGTGCTGTCCAAACTCGGTCCAGGCCCTGATATATATACGTGAACCAGCACTTCATTCAAATCACTTATAAAAGAGAATTTAAAATAAGCAGTTTTCTTTAAAAAAAAATCAGCCATGGTTACATTTGAGCCAAAGACCAGCTCTTGACCCCCTCAGTGACACATTCAACCTTCATATTCATTCCAAGTTATAAGGAAGATAGTTGCAGTGACCAGAAGTAAAGCAGACGCAAGCATACATGTGGTCCTGCGAGACCAGTCTGAAACGTGCATGTTGGATACCTGAGAAAAGATCACAAAAATATGTGAAATTAGTTTATACAATGTTTCACTTAAATACCAGGTTTGCCACTGTCAAGCCTGACCTAAAAAAATAGCAAGATTTTTTATTGTATAACTGCGTTGAAATTAGCAAGATCCTAAACAATCATTACAATTTCTGTAGAAAATATTTTTAGATAGTTATTCATGCCTGTACAGTATGTGTATGGCTAAAAATTGTGCTTTTGTGCATTTATTCTTTAAAAATCTGCAAAAGATGGCAGAAAAAGTATAGAATTGCATTCAAAACTCTGGGAACCCTCAACTTTAAATAAACTTATGTTCAAAAGTTCTTTCAGTTTTTGAAAGAAAGGAATACTTTTATTCTGCAAGGACCTATTAAATTGATTAAAAGTGACATTAGAGACATTTCAAAGAATGTTCTGTTTTAAATAAATGCTGTTATTTGGAACTTTCTATTCTATTAAATAATTCCAAAAAAGAGATATGTTGTGCTTTCCACAAAAAATATTAAGGTGAGGCCATTTGAGTCTTCTTTACCTAAGATTCAAATATATGTACAGGCACAAAATAATTATTGTCCATACCAAGGCTGCCCACTTCTTGGCCTCCTGACAGCCATTTTGAAGCTGTGGAACCAGCCAGGATGTCCTCAACATTGGCATAATTTTGGACCCCCAGACATTGTTGAAGATTCTGCTTAAGACAGTTTCATTATTAGAAACACAAATAGACATTAAACCACACCTAATTCTTTCATATTATTCAATCTTTTCATTTGAAACATTTTAAATGCTCTCATCTCACCCAGAGAACGCTCTCCTGGTTAGGACATAAGGATAAATCCCAAAATGTAGGGGCTGCCTTTGGAGGGGCAGTTGTTCACGCCATTTGTTGTCCAATTCGTCCCCTATTAGAGCCAGCTGTTGTCCAATACGCTGAGAAACTCTGCTAACGTTACCAAAAAAAACAGTCTTGTGTGTAAAATCCAGTATTGTATTTTAGTCTAACATTTCTGAACGAATAATTACCTCATATCGATGGTATAGCGAGTGTTGTGGTCTACCTCACCAGGTCCAGCCTGGAGGGATGTGACGTTTTTTCGCTGTTTTGTTTCTTCCACCATTGTGTTCTGAAAGGTGTTCGATCATGTTTATGAAACCAATTCAACCGTCTCTATCATCTCACATAAACCATGCATTTGCCTGAACTCAATGTTCTCTTTCCTTTCTCTACTGCGGTTCTTTATTTTGTTTGTGTGGAGGAAGAGGACTTTGTTATTGCGTCCTGCCCTTTGTGGTCTCACGTGACCTGATCCTGTAGCTATTGCTTTCAACGAACTACTATCGTTCTGTAAACACACAGGCCATGTGACCTGAGGACACTGGGTGTGTCTTTGTCTGTTGCTGCCATAGAACATGACATCATTGCCTATACAATCGAGTTTCGAAAAACACCTGCAGCCATAAAAACAACTTCCTGCAATGCTAGAGGACTCTGGTCTCTGTGGTAATAAAAATTGGAAGGACGCAGACATGCACAGTTCACGAAGCACTATAAAGCTGACTCAGTCCTCGCCTTTGGTCTTACTTTCACTATTTGATGTTATGAAGGCGTATGTGATTAAAATGCATTTTGATTATTTATAGTATAAATAATCAACACATTTATCATTTATGAGGGTCTAGTTGGAGACAAACAAACACGTTTTCACTCTCCTTCAGGTGACTGTTGAAAACATCAGGTTCAGAAACATGCAAATGTTCATTCAAATGAGCCAAACTGCTGCACAAACTGCAACTGCATTTTTAAAAACGGGTACATTGTTTATCGACATAAAACGAAGTGTAAATAATGTTTTTTGTGTAGTAATACAAACTATTATGTCAAAATAAACTGTGACGCAGAATTTTTTGGAGACATCTGGCATCATTCTGAGACCCGGAAAACATCAAGAGTAATTGGGGAAAAACTTAATTTATGACTTTTACATTATTAAAGGTTTTCTTTACCGCTTAATAAGTATAAGTATATATATAAAAACACAAATTTTTTCATTTTTAATTCAAGTCAATCTTTACATAGCTACAAAGTACTAGTTTGTATCCTCAGGCATGCTGCTGAATATTTTAAAGATATATTTTAATATATAAATATTTTGCACTTATTTACTGTCAGCAGTCAACATGTTCCCATTTGGCTTGATAACAAAGGACAGGTTCGTAATGGAAAGCAAAAGCAAGATCATACCTGGTTTTTGTAGATTAAAATGGACGCCGCCCTGCAACATTTCAAGATATGATGTTAATGTAAGTACGATTTGTTGTCTGTATTATTTGTAATATTAAAATAACAATAAATATTTTCTCAGACTTACAGCAGCGTCCTTTAATCTTGGTCTCTTCCTGTGATGTGTCTCAGTACAGTGATCACCTGCAGCCACGCCTGCAGCTTACACTCAGGAAGCAGTTACTGCATTTCTGGCCAATAGAGGACACTAAAGGGGCTGATATCACTACGTTCATTCATTAAGCACAGATCTAAACCGTTTAAATGCATGAGCTAATGTTTTAATCCAGTCTGCTGGGCCAAAAAGCAGACATAGTGGACTTGGACCTTTCTTACATTTCAAAAACCCCAATGGCTTTCCATCTCATTTCTATATGTGGTAAGTATTGAGTTGTGTGCTCAGTAATGGCTAGTGCTGTTTTCTTATAACTTATTCATTCATCTGCAGGCCAGTTAATGTGCAACTAAATTACAATTTGCCTTCTTGTCTTTTGACTATTCCTTTGAACTCCAGCCACTTTGCTTCCAGTGGTTGTTCACAACGCCACCTGGCTGTTTTGCTAATAAATACAATTAAACCATAAATAAAATATTGTTTTACACATTTTAGAATAATAGTTTTTTTTATTATCTATAAAAGTGTGTGAATAACATAAAAATATTCCTTTAATGAGGTGCATCCTGGGATGCTTTTTTTAACCGTATTGAATGAGTTTACACGTATGCTTCACACTTGTCGACTGATTTTCCTTCATTGTCTGCTCCAGTGCATCTTAAAATGTATTCACAATTTTACGTTGTTTTCGTAAGATAAGAGTACGCTATTAATTTATGTATACTTTCGATTATACCTAAAATGTAAAAATATTTTATTATTTTTTCCTTCCTTTCTTCCGTGATCTTGTCGACTTTTATTATGAAAACAGTTTGAGGCTTTTGTTTTGAAATGTACAAACCGGACGTGCAGTTGAGCAGTTGCTTCACACCGTTATGGACCACAGTGGTAAGGAGGGAAATTTATAGTGTTCATTCGCAGGTTTATTTTACCCAAAACATGTTTCTAATAACCACAACATATCTGCGCCGGGTGTTTACACATGTTTGCATATAGATAATCGAGCTACGATATGAATGTGCCCAGTTAAAGATCTTTTCCTACATCACTAACGTTATCGGTTATGGCCTCTATGTCAATGTGGCGTTAATCTTTCCATTAGATAAGGTATATTCAATCTCTAAAAAAAGTCCCCAACATATTGTATATAGAAACTCAAATATGTTAATGCGTGCATTCGTAGGGATTGTTAAATATAACGTAATTGTGTGCGCGCGCTGTATTTTGTCTGTTGCCGTGTTGCTTTACTGCTTACACGAGATCGGCGACAATAACGTTACTATTAGTATCTAACTCGCATCAAAAAAGACTTGTGTCGTTTATGCAAATAAATATAATGCACATAATCAATACAGGCTGCAAGGAGGTATAGGCTAGCTTTGTTCAGATAACGTTATGCCAGTTTGGTAATCCAAACGTTTACTAATTTGCATTTATACATAACGTAGGTCAAAATAAACTATTAATTTGTCAATTTTTCCATGCAGATAATGATATGCAGGGTACGGACGGGCCGTTAGGTGGTCCTGATGTCAGAAGGAGGATCCCAATCAAACTTCTTCCCAAACAGACCAGAAATAAACCTGCCCCACGACCCCAAAGACCAGCGGGACGGTTACCGTCCAAAGCCCATTCTGCAGAAGAAGGTATTGTGTCTATATTTTATCATTTAAAATAGGTCATATATTGCTTTTTTCCATGTATATGGTTAGATATTGTGATGCACTGCAAATGGGGCTTGTTTTCTGATCTGTGTTTCTGCTGGAAGGTTTTAACTTCAAGCAGGAGGACCGCTTTGATTGTGGCGTGAAAGCTGGAGACGCTTTTGCGAGCCAGCGTCGGTTCCCACAGCAACTGTACTGGGATTACAAGGTAATGGCTGCATTATATACAAGTAATTTACCCTCCTCTAAGATGCACATGTTTGTAGTGTCATGAACACTTTTTGTCTCTCTCTTTTATTTTTTGTAGCTAAATTTGATCGGTGAAAAGGATGAGACACCTGTTCATTTCTGTGACAAATGTGGACTGCCAGTTAAGACATACGGCCGTATGGTAAGAAAAGTTGATGTGCATAACGAAGCATACAATCTTCAAGTACAGCTTTTTGGTGACATGAATTAATACTGCCATGACTGCATTCATTAATTTCTTTGCAGATCCCATGTAAGCATGTTTTCTGCTACGAGTGTGCATTGCATCATGAAAGGAAGGGTGACAAGATGTGTCCAGGGTAAGAAAAACTTTCTAATCTTTCTACACTGTAATAGAGACTGCTTCACAGCTTCATGCAGATACACACTACTATTGTTCTTTAATGCAATTTAATTGATCAAAAGTGACACTAAAGACATTTAAAATATTACAGAAGGTATTGAGTTTAAATGAGTGCTGCACTTTTGAACATTTTATTGATCAAAGAATTCTGCAGCACAGCTGATAATAAATGTTTGTTGATCACCAAATTTACTTCTTAGAAGACTGAATACTGCATTTATCATTTCTGAACAACTTTGCCTAAACAAGAATAAATTACACTTTACAATATATTAAAATAGAAAGTAATTATTTAAAATTGTAATAATATTTAAACTGTTTTTACTGTATTTTTGATCAAATAAATGCAGCCTACTATTTTAAAATCTGATTCTTCTTTCTAACAAAGCCCCACATAGTAGTGTTGCTAAAACACATTCTCCATTCTTTACAACATTATTGTTTATATATGGAGGAATAGAATGCTTAATACAAGCTGAATCATTTTCTACTAAATGTTTTTAACCCAATCAAATGCAAAATGTTTTATGCAAGTAGTAATTTTGTTGAAAAAGTTCAAATCTAGTTCAAATAATCTTGAAAATGAATGAAAATTAAATTTAAATTATAGTAATTGTCACTTACATGCACCAATATAATAATGCATATTAATTCAATTTAGTAATATTTACCTACATATATTTTGTACTCCAAATTTGCATCATCCTGCAATAAAAATGCTAAATCATTGTTATAAATTGATTACGAGGTAAATATATATTAGTACTGATATGCACAGTGTTTTACTGATGTTGCTTCTATATATGTCCTCTCTGTTCCCAGCCTAAACATGTACAGCTGTACAGACCCGGTCCAGCGGATTGAACAGTGCCAGCGTGGCTCTCTCTACATGTGTAGTATCGTTCAGGGTTGCAAACGCACTTATCTGTCCCAGAGGGACCTGCAGGCTCACATTAACCACCGGCACATGCGGTCCGGCAAGAGCTCCAGCAGCCGCTCTGATTCTCTCCACCTTCCTCCCACCTCAGAGGTGTCCGACCGTTTCCGTGTGCCCCCACCTCACCTGCCCAAACCCCATGTGCTCATCCCTCCTCCTCTGGCTCATCCTGGACACGACCCCTACAGCCAGCCTCCCTCTGCCTCCCACGATGACCTCCGCCCTCCGCAAGGCCAACCGCCCGGAGACATGGGACCATCTCGCTCTCTTGCGCAGGAGACCTTCCGAATCTCAACTGTCACCACGCGGAAGCACAGCAACCTTATCACCGTTCCCATTCAGGACGATTCCGCAAGCTCCGGACCATCACGCGACTCCCTCCCCCAGCCCGGTAATGCTCCACCCCCTCACCATCACCCTGGAGACTATCCAGGGCAGCCTGTTGTGACACATCCGCATCACATGATGGCGCCGCCTCAGCAGCACTATGGCCCCCCTCCACCCCCTCCCCCCATCAGTCATCCCATGCCGCACCCAGGACAGGGCTCAAACACACCTCACATGGTTTTCAATCAGGCCCCTCCACCGTTGTCATCCGTTCCCCCTCCCATCACCCCGCCTCCTGGACACCTCATTGGTCAGATGCCCCCATTTATGAACCATCCTCCTCCAGGGCCGCCCCCTCAACATGGAGGTCCCCCAGTCAATGCCCCACCTCCCCACCATTACAACCCCCAGTTTCCCGAGGACAAGAGCACACTCAGCCCACCGTTCAACCAGCCCGGGGGCTTGAGTCCAGGAATGTGGCCAGCACCCAGGGGTCCTCCTCCTCGAATGCAGGGTCCCCCTCCACAGGGACAGATGCCAGGGCCGCATCACCCCGATCAGGGCCGCTACAGACCATATTACCAGTAATAACGTGCTTCTGTCGTTGCTAAATAAAGGGATTTAGTATGTAAACCTGGCAGGGATTCGAATGGATATTTTATAGTCTGAAACTATTAACTGTATAGTAAAGGTCAGTACTGAATGGTGTTTTAAATCTTGTTGTCGTCAGATATTCAAACATTTACTTTTTAATAATTCAGCCCATACATGCTGCATTTTAGGGGCTTTTGTTGATTGTTGAATGTGTTGTTTCTTGAATGTAATCAAAATTAAATGTACAAATGAAATGTTTTTCTTTTTGCCTTCTGTACTTGATATCTCATATCGTGCCTTAGATTTAGCTTGCTTGCAGATTTTTTAAAACCTTATTTTGTCTCATTATAATATTCTACATATTGTCCATTTAATTATAAAATGTATATATAAAATAAAAGACAGGTAATATGTAGTTCTTTTTAGTTTTATTAGGTTACATTTGTTTTACAGATGCATTCATTATAAAATCACCAGTATTTACATGTTTGGATTGTTGTTTCAAAATACATTTAAAAATACATAGCACAGTAAATGGCATACATTATTACATACATAAATCTAATATTGACAAGGTCGTCTTCCACAGAGGTTGTGAATTACGCAACTACCAAAAAACTAATCCAACATAAATAAATATACAAATCTAATAAGTAACATAGGCACTGCACTATACTTTTTGATTGGAATGGCGTAAACTCCACATGAAAACGAGCAGGCTTTTGATTTGATTTTAAACTGAAACTAGCTTACTACATATTCTGCTGTAGTATCGCGTCACGCCCCTCGAGATTCTGATTGGTTGACAAAACGCAGACATCATAAATCCCTCCGCAGCTCTAAATAATCTTGTTTTTTTGCTCTTTAAAAACTGAAGAATACGTTACAGTTTGCGCGTTTTACATTATTTTTCTTGTACCCACACATCAAGGTGAAAACATTTAGAGGGCTGCAGAGAATAAAGAAGTGGGAGTCACCTGTACAGGTAGACTTTGCTCTCTAAGCAGGAACACGTGCGCCACTAGATAACCGTCATAACGGAAGGATAAAGTAGGACCTCGTTTGTAAGGTAGGAATTGTTTTCATTCATTAGTGATGTCTTGCTTTGTCCAGAGCTTAATTGTCTCAGTCAGTTACATTTGTAATGCTTCTGCTCGCTTCTTGTGACAGTTTGTCCACTAAATCTCAAATAACATCAATTCGTTTACTGTTAGGCCAATCACAAGTAAACATGGTAACAATGGCTTCATGTTGCTGTAAGCTAAAACAGTGCATTTTTCTCAAAACAGCCACTGGCCAGACTGAAATATGGGCCTAAATAATCTGTTTTGACAGTATTGAAATCCATATCTGCCCACATTGTTTGGCTGCACTCAAACCTTTTACCACAACATTTCCTGCATGTTTTAATGAGTATTTCAGCAGGGGTTTTAGCTCACAGTCATCTGTTCCTCACACAATTATACTGTCTCTCTGAATGACTTGGTAGTTAATGTCTATATCCTGCAAAAAGCACAACACCGATAGACATAGATCAGCACGGGCTACTTAGAACCTTGATAGTTATTGTAAGTCAAATATGAAATATGATCACACTATATTTAATTAAAGTGAATACCTTTTCTAGTTCTCCATGGTCTGGATGCGTCTCCAGAATGTGCAACATGACATCATGTAGTGTGGGGTAAAAGATGGACGTCTTTATCTCATCATCAAAAAATGAACATTGATGAAGTTTCTCCATGATGTACACTGTAACAAGACCAGAGTGGTTTTAATGAAGAGGTTTTGAAATACAATGGTTAGTAATAAGGAAAATCTGTAGGAGATTGTTTTACCATCACACGCAACTATGTAGACGTCAACCTCAATTCGTATGAACTCTTTGAGGGTCTATAAGAAAAACAAAAATATAATTAGGCTAGTCCTCAAGGAAACCAGATCCAGTGGAAATATACAGTATGCTGTTACCATAATAAGCTTTTTTACCGCTTTAAGACCCTTGAGAGCAGATATATCGAGGAATGAGACTGCAGAGAAGTCTAGGACCAAACTGTGGATGTTCGCAGGAGGGACAGAGATGTTGGCAGGCAGTTCTGTGTTCCAGTTCACCTGGATTGGAATGCCAGAGAAGTCAATGGGCTCATCCAGGCCCTCCATGCTGTTGTTGTTGTCCTCTGGAGTATCAAGTGATGGTTGTCTCACTTTGAGGCCTCCCTAGATAAATAAAGGTAAATTAAACAAGTAGACCTAAATAAACAATATGCATAGTGCCTATGCTAAATAATCCATAAAAATAAATTAATGAATTTGGAAGTGGGATAGTGTCCCCATTATCCTGTCAAATTAATCCATGAAGAAAAAAGGCAAAATATTGGTTTAATATAATGGTAAGGACATACATCTGAAATTTCCAGTTCCCCATTACACAACATTTTTCTGATCTTTCTCAGAGCTTTGTTTCTTTTCTTCAGCACTTTTAGTGGACTAAAACCCACCTAGAAAAAAAAAAAAAAATATATATATATATTTAGCCCAGAAACATGGATACATATTTCTATACATATCTTGAAAATAAAAAGGAACTCACTGCTTGGACCAGTTTGTCTCTGAAGAAATCAATATTAGCAAAGAAAATGGGTGAGGGAATTTTGAATATTTTTACTCCTTCAGGTTCGTAAACCTAAAATGGAACAAAATCACATCAAAACAAGTTTTTGGGTTCTTGTAAAAGAAAGAAGAATCTAGAGCAGTGGTTTTCAACACTTTGACCCCATTGTTAAACATAATATTCAGAGGGGCCTTGTTGTCGCATCTGGTATTATTTGCTCTTGTTTTTCTTCTGTAATTTTGACAACAGTGTATGTTTTCAAACTTTATTTATTTAGTAATTCCAGAAAACTCAGGGTTCTGCTTTTGAAATTTGCTGAGGCCTTCCTGGTTGAAAACCACTGTTGCTGCGGAAGAAAAGAAATTTGATCAGCACTCACAGAGCTGTAGTCTTTGCGATCCCTGTAGATGTCAGTTCCTATAATATTGGCCAGGAGGGAACAGCGTGGGCTGCAAGATACAAAATATAATCATGCAAGGTCAGTACAAATTCAACACAGCAATGGATTCATTTGTACAGTAGGTGTCATGAATCCAGACTCACAATTGAGTTCTGCAGACCACAGTAAACAATTCGGCCCCGAGACCCACAGCCAACCCCAAATCCAGCCCCAGGAAAAGAGAAGCCAAGAAGGTCACCACCCAGGTCACCTACAAAAACAGACACATTGACTTTCAGCTTTGTTCTGGCTGTATGCATTGTTAATTAAGATTGTAAAACTGCTTCTAGATAATCAAAGATCTTTCACAAAACAGAAACTCACGAAATCAGTTCGGTCATTCTTCCATAAGAACGGTAGCTCTCGAAACTGCATCAGCATGCCTTTCAGATTAACAATGACCAAAGCTCCCAGAACAGACTGAAAAAAACGCATAAAACTCATTAGATTGACTCCTACATCACTACTGAGACTAGTACAGTGACATGGAGCTCTAAATTAAAGACATAAAAATTCTCACCCTGGGCAATGGTTCAAGTAGAAATCCTACTGCTACAATCACAATCAGTACCATCATGGCTGAAAGAAGTCCAGCTATCTACAAAAACAAACATTAACCATTTATTCTTTGTTTTCTTTTAGGCAGTCAATGGATGGTTTCAGCTCAGGTTTACCTGCGTCTTCCCTCCTGTGCTCTCTTGTATGGCTGTTCTAGAAAGGGCTGTGCTGGCAGCAAATGACCGGAAAGATGCCCCAAACATGTTGCTCACCCCGAAAGCAAGAAGCTCCTGTTACATACAGGTAAGTGTATAAAACACATTCTTTTTGGTTTTCAAAATACCAATTGAGATATACATCAGACCTCAGAATTTGCATCGTTTGTAGTGAATAGAGCCTCAGCTGACCTGATTCCCATCGATCGTGTAGTCGTGTTTGACGGAGTAGACTTTCGCTACTGAGAAAGCCACAGCAAATCCCACTATAGCCATAGGAAAAGCCTCCACTGCACTCTCCTGGATGACTTCCAGATTTGGGGCAATTGGTGATTCATATCTAAAAAAGAGAGATGCTATATATTAGATGCTGATTTCAATCTAGTAAATGAGGCTTCAATATATAATATAATAATTATTATAGTTTTTATTATTTAATCTTAAATTAATATAGTTTTCAACCTGCTTTGTTTTAGTAGGTCTTATAATAAGTATATAAACATATCATGTATTTAGTTATATTATATTCTTATAAATATATCTCCTCCCACTGAACATACACAATACATGACTTTTTATGACAGTATTGAAGATGACTTATATTTTTAGATTCTTACCCTTCTACCATTTTCCCAACCACAGTCACATTAAATCGACTTTCGAAGTTGAATCCATAGGAGACTCCACAAGCAATAACAGTCTGTTGGATAGATTTACATAAAAGTTTGATAAAGAACTTATATATTTTGTGCTAATGTGGTCATACTTTATTATACCTACCATGATGACTTCTATAGGTATCGGCACAGGTAGTTTTGACTTGAATCTGTCATTGATCTCCTTCACAATAAGCACAAGCGCCATGATCGCAATAGATGTCACCAGGTCGGCCACATTCGTGTTAGTGATTTCACTAAAGACTTTCTCCAGAGTCTGAAATCAAATACCAAATGTTGGATATATTGACTGAAAAATCATATAGAGCTATGTCATAAAATGTAAAGGAAAATCATGAACTCACATATACAATGGCGAGTGGTCCGTTTATACCAGGAAATTCCAATCCCAACACAAACCTGAGCTGGGATACCAAAATATGAACCGCAGCCGCAGTGGTGAATCCTGACACCAGAGTCTCTGACAGATACATGACAATAAAGCCCACCTGCAGCAGCCCCATTATGAGCTGAAAACAGATGTTAAAAGTAATATATAATTATCTAAAAGCCATTTTTGTATGATTGCATTTACTGTTTATGAATAAATATAAACAAGAACAAGTTCTGCTCATATTTCTTCCCAAAATCAAAAGAAAGATGTATGATTGTTATATTAATATTGCATAATATTACTACTACTACTACTACTGATAATAATCATTTATAATTAATGTTGTTGTAAACGATTTTATGTTTATTTTTGTGTTTGTTTTTGTACCTGAAATGCTCCCATGACAAAAGTAACAGAGGAAGCAACTAGAACTCTCTGTTGCTCCATGCTCAATCCTTCAAATCCAGTGATATTAGCCGCTGGCGCGTCATCAGGCACCAGACGGGTGACAACAGCGCCCACCATTAGACTCAGAATAGGAAAGGCCCCTAAAACACATTCCAGTTAGAAAGTGCAATGTCACTCACTTGTGCACAAACCATCATTTATAAGTAATAAGCCTTCTGTGATATTGAATGCACATACACTAACAGTCAAAAGTTTGGAAACAGCACGATTTTTTATATTTTATGTTTCTTATGTTCATCAAGGCTGCATTTATTTGATCGAAAATACAGGACAAAAATGTAATATTGTGAAATATTATTGCGATGTAAAATAACAGTTTTCTATTTTAATATACATTAATGTCTAATTTATTCCTGTCATTCCTGAAGTGAATTTTCAGCATCATTACTCCAGTCTTAAGTGTCCTTCAGAAATCATTCTAATATGCTGTATTATTATCAGTGCTGGAAACTGTTGTGCTGCTTAATATTTTTTTGGAACATGTGATATTATTTTTAAGGATTCTTGAATAAATATAAGATGATAAAAAGCATTTATTTTAAATAGAAATCCTATATACACTACCATTCAAAAGTTGGGGTCAGTACATTTGTATTTGTTTTTTATTTGAAAGAAGTTAAAAACTTTTATTCAGCTAGGATGTGTTAAATTGATAAGAAGTGATGGCAAAGATTTATGTTCTTTATAGCTTTGTATTCATCAAAGTATCCTGAAAAAAAGCATTGCAGTTTCCAAAAAAAATATTTGCCATCGCAGCTTTGCCAACATTGATAATTCGAATAATAAATCAGCATATTAGAATGATTTCTCAAAGATCATGTGACACTGAAGACTTGCGTAATGACAGATGGAAATTCAGCTTTGCTTTACATAAATAAATGATATTTTAAAGTATATTAATAAAATAAATATTTTTATTTATAATATAAAATAAAAATAATATAAAAATATTTCACAATATTACTTTTTTCCTGTAGTTTTGATCAAATAAATGCAGTCTTGATGAACACAAGAAACATCTTAAAAAATATTACAAATCTTACTGTTTTCAAACATTTGACTGGTAGTGTACATTAAAACAAAATGGTGTGTAGAAGCAGTTTTAAATTAGAAATTGCTAGTAATTTTTACCAATAATAACTGTTTTACGAATTTTGTGTTCAGCAAACTCCAATAACCATTGTGTTATTAAACACTTATGTGTACGGTGTGCCATGTAAGTATGCATCTTACGCACCTACTGACAGGTGTCTGGAGGTTCCCAAAAAGAAGTAGATTATTGCAGGGAAGAATGCAGTGTATAGTCCATATCCCGGTGGTAAAGAGGCCAGCAAAGAGAATGCAAGTCCTGATACAAAATAATCCAGTGAGGTGGGGTATGTATTCCTTTTTACTGTTTGTTTCTAAAACATTTCTAAAAACTCTGCGAAAAATGATTTTATCCAATCTAGTTATGTTAAACGTGATACCTTGTAGTACTGCGACTAGCCCAGTGCTGATGCCTGAAACAATGTCACCCAGCAGCCATTCTTTGATGTTGTAGTTCTTTATCCATCCAATGATTGGTAGAAGGGAAAGAGCTGCGTTCTTTGCACGATTTGTATCACAGCTACAGTGTGTCAATATAAAGACAATCTGCTCAGGCTTTGTGTTGCATCATTTAGTAATGGTCACACATTATCTCAATAATATCACTACGTTAGATGTCAATTTATAGTACCTGCAATTTTTTTGAGTATTACAGAAGACATAAGGAAAGCAAAAGCTGACAGTAAGTGCTAAAGGAATATTCTATAGTCTTGATTCTTACGTGAAGTAGTCTTTTAGATGGTGCCGCAGAGTTTTGCGGTTCCTGTCGATTTTCTCGTGCTGCTCTGCAAAGGAGTCCTCTGAAAACAGAGGTCTTACCACCACGTAGTGTCTGCCGAAGGGCTGCATTTTGGTTAGTTAGTTTTCCGTTGTATCTCGAGTGCTTTATATAGTCTGGCTTGTTTGATGAGTGTGTTGTCATTAGTCTTATCACAGATATTATGGGGTGTCTTTTGTGAGCTTTAATCATTGATGGATTTTATCACAATATGTTTTTTTTTTTGTTTTTTTTTGAGTCATTCTTCCTTATTTACATGCTTTCTAGAGAAGGAAACAACAAAAGAGTTGCAGGAAAAACTATGTAAACCCACGTGGAGTTATTATGAATTACTTCACACACGTCCCAGTGATAAACGTCCTTTATTTAGACTAATAAACATCACTGATTCAGAGATGCTTTTGTTTTCAGTTTAAGCTTTGTGCAAAAGAACTGTTTTTATGAGGAATGCTCCATAACAGGCAAAACTCCTTGTGAATGGTTAACATAATATTTGTAGCAGAGTAACCTGCACTTTCAATATTGTCTTATTTCTTTGGACTCTAGGTTAGCAAGTTAGTCTCTTCACACTATTTTTAACACCTATTTTGCTTATTCACTTTTTTGTTTTTCATTTTGCACCGTGAGTGTTTTGTATGTACTCCGTGCAGGCATTAAAACATGCCATTGTTTGTCAAATCACAAGTCACGTTTATTTATATAGCGCTTTACTATACTTTACTGTGTCTAAAGCAGCTTTTCAGTGACAAACAGTTAACAGTTCATCTAGATTTAAAATGACAGCGTGTCTGCCTCCTGAACAATGCTAGGTAGATTCCAGTGTTTGGGCTCTAAATAAAGGATCTGTTGCTTGCAGTTTTGGTTTTTTATCAACTATGCATTCCGTAATATTTTTTTTTGTGTGTATTGTTATTTAACTAAATATAAGATCTAATTTTATGACCGGTTCATATCAACTGTGGTCCAAAGATCTGTGTTTGTTTTCTGATAGTTTATTTCCTTTTGCCGGAATTTATAATTAATGCTATTGAGACTGATTAAACACTTCTGTATGAACTGTTGGCTGAGTTCCTAAGTCAACACGTTCACCACATATCTTGTGAAATAATCTATTCTTTTTACACATATTTCTCTTTCCTTTCATGTGATTCTAGCATCTTCCATTATGTGGAATGGAATAAAAATGTAACCAAATTTAACTTGTTCCTTGTTCCTGTGTTTGTCCAGGAACCACATTTCAATGACACATTCGTAATTCAAGAACCATAACATAACATAACAGTAAGTCACTTTTTTTTATATAGCTCTTTATACAATGCTGATTGTGTCAAAGCAGCTTTACAGTTTCAAACAGGAAAATAGTTTGTAAATATCATAGGACAATAACAAAGAGGCTTTTTCCCAGCTAAAGTCAGTTTATTGATCATTGAGTAATCAGTCAGGTGTCTCCAACTAAGCGACCAAAACTCCATCAGTGACACAAATGGAAAACCTTGGGAGAAACCAGGCTCAGTTGGGGGCCCAGTCCTTATGGAATATTCTTCTAATGATGTAGCGAGTACATTGGGTGTTCTGGAAAGTGTTCTTGGTTCCAGTTGACCTAATCATTTTAGTGGTTTCAAATTTTAGGAACTCAATAGTGTTATGTGTAAGCCAGGTTAAAGAAACGGGTCTTTAATCTAGATTTTAATCGAACTTGCTTGGTAGATTGTTCCAGAGTTTGGGTGTTCAATAGGAAGAAAATGTGCCCCCGGCAGTTGATTTTGATATTCTAGGTATTGTAGGACTATAATGCGATATGAGCTCGCTCATGTACTAAAGAGCTTAACTATTCAGGGCTTTTTAAGTAATTTGCAAGATTTTGAAATGTATTCAATGTTCATTAGTAAGCCAGTCCAGAGTTGACAGAATTAGTATAAACTCTAAAGTATGAGTATAATGAGGTCCTGACATGTTGTCTAAACCCAGTGGGGATTAGGATGTCTATAGATGCTCAGCGTGAATATTAAAATCACCAACAGTTAAAGACTTAATTTTGCAGCCAACACTAACTACATACAAAATTAACTAGAAAATAAATAGAACTTGAAATAATAGAGATGAAGCTAAGATGTTTTTTGTAGGCTAATCTTGTCACTAGCTGGTGTGCTCTAGATCAGTGGTTCCCAATTCCAGTCCTGGGGACCCCCTGCTCTGCACATTTTGCATGTCTCCCTTATTTAAACACACCTGAATGAGATTAACAGATCATTAGTTCAGTTCATGGATCTCTCTCCTAATGAGCTGATGATTTTACTCAGGTGTGTTAAATAAGGGAGACATGCACAATGTGCAGAGCAGGGGGTCCCCAGGACTGGAATTGGGAACCACTGCTCTAGATGGCCACAAGAGGTCTCCTGTGTCCTTGTTTAAGCACATGGCTTGTGTGTTTGTATCTGCCATATACTTTCCTGTCTATTATCTTGACCCAGTGCTTCCTGTTATGTGGTTATTGGTTCAGTTGCTCTACCTGTGTCTGCCTCATTACCCTCTTTGTTTGCTCCTTATTTACACCCCTTGTGTTTTCTGTTCTGTGTGGGGCGTTGTCATTCATTGTTTTTCTGATTGCTGTCAATTTAATTTTTTTCTGATTTGCTGTCAAAAAGTTATTTCTTTCTGTGTATTTTCTCCACTCAGCTCTGTTGAGTTTTGTTTTATTTTCCCCATGATGGATGTTTTTGTTATCTCACCATGTTTTTCTGTTATTTGGATGTTCTTTAGTCTAGTTTTTGTATTTTTTTCCATTGCTTTTTTAATACAGTTCCTTATTCAAGCTATTTAAGGCTGTTCTATATTTGGGTTATCTGCAAACCATGACAAGCCAAGCTCTAAACCATAAACCTAAAACTAAAATCTGATTGGTTAATATGATGTTGTTCCAGTACCAGAAAGAATGTTACTTCTTAAATTTTGTGATCTCTTTTTATTAAAATTTTTATGTATGTATGTGTCATATAATTCAAATACTATGGTCCTTTCACAGGAAAGAGTGCTCCTTACTAATTCTGGTATAATAGTGAGATTCACCTTGGTTGCATTAGTTGATTTAAATAGTCTTAGTGGGAAACACTTTTAGGGTCTCTTAACTACTTGCTCATTAACATGCATAGTACTAGAATATTTATTAGTAGTAATCAAGCACATTTTAATGTCTTATTCTACATGATCTTATTCTACATCCCTAATCCTACACAATACCTAAACTTACAGAACCTAACTTTAACAACTACTTTACTAACTATTAATAAGCAAATTATAAATTTATTGAGGAAAAAGTCATAGTTAAAAATTAACAAATGTTACCTATTCTAAAAATTATTATATTATATATTAGTAATAATTAAATAACATTTTACTGTTTTCATATTTGAGGAAGTAATCTTTAATAGCTATTAAAAAAATCTTTACAGTTTTAAGGAGTAATTCTTTTATCTTTTCCTCTTTATTTCCTCAAATGTAACTTGCTGTCTTGTACAGAGAGTTAATCATTTAGATTTTACATAATTTAGATGTATAATGGTTATTACTCCAGTAAAAGTAAAATAATTAGATCTGCACATGTTTTTATTTGTATACCTGAAAATAATTTTGTCTTGAGTCAGGAAAGACAGTGTTTATTTTAGAAAACATAATTTTTTTCTTAGAGAATAAAAATGGTTCACACAAAAATACATACTATTTAACAAAAGAAAAAATATACAAAAGCACTGATAGTGAACTGATAAAAGCATTTGCTCACCAAAAATTCAATAATTTAGTCACATGACACATTGACATTAATACCAAGCTAATTCATTCTGCATGCAGCACAGTGCACAGAATACAAGCTACTACATGCAAAATCAAGTGATTATTATATACACAGATTTTAAAGTAAAGTTTCAAGTTTCACTTCAAAACCTTGTCTCAGGTTTGGTGTCTGTTTCAACTTCCATAATCATATCCTGCAAAAAAAATAAATAAATAAAGCAGATTAACCCGACTGAGAACTTCGAATTGGAATAGAAACTATGATGAATTAAATATTGCTTTAAATTGCAGTTTTTAATATTATTTAATATTTAAACCGGTTTAATCCCAGGTCTTTGCTGGGTTACTTACTTCCATTGCTTGGATTTTTAACCCATTGGATGTGCTGTCACTGTTAATGTGTTGATATTGGAAACGTCCTGAGACCTGTTCACATAAGTTCAAATCAGTGGACATTAATAATTATGTTTTTTTTTTATATAAATGCAACAAATTAAGCTTTGAATTAACAAATCAAGCTTGCACAATCACCTTCTCGCTCACAGTCTTTGGTGGATGGGACTCATGAATGAAGAGCATTGCATCATGGATGGTCAAAAAGAAGATAGATGTCTTGATTTCATCATCAAAAAATTTACAGTTCCTCAGCTTCTCTATGATGTACGCTGGAAACGACATGTCAAAGGTGAGAGTTACTGCACAGTTTTATTATTGCATACAATTAAACTAGATTATAATAGCCTTGGTATTGTAGATAAGGGAAAAACATTATAAATTACACTACAAATACCCTTTAACCTTCAATCCAAAAGGAAAAAAGTACTTACGGTCACAGCCTACTATGTAAACATCAACACTGATGCGAATAAATTCCGTTAAGGCCTGTAAACCAAAGTTATTATGGTTTATTATAGATTTTTTTTTTTAAATAATTAAACTAGAATTGCATGCTTTGATTAGCAAAAAATGTGCAACACAACTGCCATACCGCTTTAAGACCTTTGAGTGCAGATATATCCAGGAATGAGACCGCAGAGAAGTCCAGGATCAAACTGTGGATGTTCACAGGAGGAACTCGGATGTTGGCAGGAAGTTCTGCATTCCAGTTCACCTGCATCGGAAGATCTGAATAGTCTGTGGGCTTGTCTAGATTCTCCATGTTGCTTTCATCCTCTGATTCTTCTATGGGCATTGAGCATGTGGCCTGTAGTCCGTTCTATATCCAAAAGAAATCAAAGTAACTTTTGATAGATATCTAAATGATAAGATTTAAGTATCATTTAGATATCTAAGATGTAAGTATCAAAGCACTCGATCTACAATACAACTACGTTACATAACATTTATTCGGAAGACCTTTTATTGGTATCATGTTTCAAAACTTGAAACCAAGACGTACAGATGTTAAGGTCAGCTCCCCTTTCTTTATCATTTTCTTAAGCTTCTTCACTGCCTTGTTCCTCTTCCTCAGGATTCTCAGAGGATTAAAGCCCACCTGCCACAAAGTGAACATTTATTATTTCAGCCACTGTTATCGTCTGAAGTCAGGGTTATCACACTGAAACTACTACACTCACAGCATCCTTCAGTTTGTCTCTGAAGAAATCGATATTTGCGAAGAAAATGGGAGATGGGATTCTAAAGATCTTCACTCCCTCTGGCTCATAGATCTGTAGGAGATTCAGAAAGACAGGCAATGAAGCCAAGGCAAACTTTTGTGTCTTTCAGCCATCTGCTTCTTTTCGCAGCTCTTTGAAGTGTTCTTATCTTGGTCCATCATGTTATCAAGTAATAGGTAATAGAAATAACACATAATGATTATGTTGCTTAATATGAATGTGTTAGTAGCACACTTACATTGACGTAGTCTTTGCGATCTCTGTAGATATCTGTCCCCGAGATATTAGCTAGAACACAGCAGCGTGGACTGAAGATCAGAAAAGATAAATTGATTATTATCAAAAAGGAAAAGAACAAAATGACAGAATTGATTATAAATAAGTTCATATATGTTAGAAAAGTTGTTTTTTGCCTAAATGTCAATATCTTTAAAGTCCACCCAAAAATGAAGATTCTGTCATCATTTACTCAAGCAGTTCCAAACCTGTATGTATTTCTTTGTTCTGATGAACACAAAGGAAGATGTTTTGAATAAAGTTTGTAACCAGGCTGTTTCGGTCACCATTGACTTCCACTGTAGGAAAATAATACGTCATGGTGATCCAAAACAGCCCGGTTACAAACTTTCTTCAAAATATCTTCCTTTGTGTTCAGCAGAACAAAGAAATTCATACAGGTTTGGAACAACTTGAGGGTGAGTAAATGATGACAGAATTTTCATTTTTGGGTGAAC
>JAUCMS010000079.1:8848792-8949204 GCA_032357445.1 Enteromius radiatus | reverse complement strand
GCACTATATATATATATATATATATATATATATATATATAGTGCTGTATATAGTAATGATAATGTTAAGAAGTAAAAATTACATTTATTATTATTATTCAATTTAAATAATAAAATACCACAATAAATGGATAAAATATTTTTGCACCTCTAATTATTATACATTTCTCTGCACTGCTTAATAAATGTTAAGAGATCAGGCTTACGTGAAGTATTGTATAAAATGGTCCAGCAGTCTCTTGTGTTTCCGACAGACTTTTTCATGTTCGTCTTTAAAGGTGTCTTCCGAGTAGAGTGGTCTGGTCACCGAATACGTCTGTGTTGAGGGTCGGAGCATTCTGCACCGGTAGATCTGGGGCAAAGACCCTTCTGTTCTATGTGAGGTAACCAAATAAAGGTAATTCCTGAGTATCTGCTACAACTCTGGCAACTGTCAAGCTAGATCGGTCGCATTTGTATTTATATTGATAATCTTAGAACTGTTGTGTAAGTTGGAGGTGTTTACTCAAATGCACTATGAGTAAACATCATGCTACATGCTACACAGTGTGAGTTCACATGTCTGTCGGGATGAGTGTGTGTCCACCTGCACTTAGCTTGATATCTCTAAGATACAGTAGATGTTCCCATGGGATATTCCGAATTTAAATGCTTGTCTCCAAGTATGTGAAAATATTCTTGCTAGTTGTCATCAGTTATGTTCTGTGGTATGTAGTCAGCAGCTTCAAATAACATTCAGTCTAACTGATTTTAATCTGTAATACCAGCATCCTTTGAAGTTTTAACAGGACTGAAGTTTTGAAGATTTAGTGTTGTTTTTTTGTTTACGTCATTTATAGATTTTAGATTTTTTTTCATCCATAGAATGTTTTTCTCCCATTAAATGGACTTAAATTCATATACATATACAATAATTATGTTTTTTTTTTAAAGTAAGATTTTAATTTAGCATGGAATCATTAAATTGACTGAAAGTGACAGTAAAGTAATATACAGCGTCATAAAAGCGTTTTTTTTTAATAAATGCTGTTCTTTTGAACTTTTTGTTTATTGATGAATTCTAAAGAAATATAGAAATATATCATGGTTTATAAAAAAAACAATAAATAAATAAATATAAATTAAACTTTACAACTGTTTTCAACACTGATAATGATACAGGAATAAATTACATTTTAAAGTATATTTCAAAAAAGAAAACATACTAATACACTTATTTCAAAAATATTAAATAAATCTCATCAGCCCCCAACTTTTAAACTGCAGTGTATTTTTGCAATATGATAATCCTACCTGTTCAGTGAGGTATCAAATATTTCCAATTTGCTGTCCCTGTTTTGCTTCGAAAGTTGCAGTGATCTGAGATCCTTAAGACCATGTCTGTTTATACCTATCATGTCTGTAATTATTAACAGTTATCTAGATACCTTCTTTACTTTGCCAGCCACATCTTATCCATGACCATTGTTCTTTCTGATAAAAAAACTTGGCAAAAGCCAAACGCTTATCGATAACTTCCTTTAATCCTCTCATACCTCATAAGGCAAAATCTTTTGCTATTGCAGACATAATGTGGGAAACCTATTAGTTCGGATTTATAATTTTGTTCTTTTCATTGTGTCAAAAATAATTGTTGAATTAAAAATGTTGGGTATCACAACTTTTTTTTATTGATATTAGTTCCATTTCAGGATGCTGATTGGTCAAAACAGCATTTAGGTTCTAAACTAATTGATGTATTTTATCAGTTATGACGTAAAACACCTCTTTACCTAGTTACTGTGTGTGCTGCATCTACAGAATGATCTTCTGTTATTGTTTACATGTCATATCCTGATGATTAATGACTTCATGTATTAATAAAAGTTTGTATCATTAACTTTCACAAAAGCAATAAGGAACGTACTGTACTGCATATTAAATAAGGTTGTTACTGTTGTCTCGTAAAAATAATAATAATAATAATACAAATATTTTTTGTAAGCAGTAATTTTAGCAGATGCTTTTATGCAAGTTACATACAGTACAACTGATGCAACTTCCTGTTGCCTTATTGCCTAAACTCTTATGCCTAAAATTATGCAACTTGTTTTTTTAGTGACACAATTCATTGCAATTGTGAGAGACCCTTAGAAATAAAGATCCTTTGAAGTTCACTCGCATGTGATTTTCTGTAAGACATTGCGCGAGGATGACTATAGTAATTCTTGACTAGAGTTATTCTTATCATCTACTCACAAATCCTTAACTGTGTATGATTAATATCACATTCATATGTTTATCATTTTTGTGATTCCGACATTTTTGATGCGGGCGTTAAAATTGTTATAAAATTCGAGGCAGCGCATTTAATTAAAAATGATTAAGGATACATTCCTTAATTTTTTAATAAAATATATTTTAACAGTAAATGAAGTATGCTTTTGCTGTTAATATAATTGTACTATTATTATTATTAATAATAATAATAGTAATATTATTGTTTTCTTCTTAGTAAAATTAACCTGTATGATTATCAGTGTTTTACATTTAATAAGCAAATTTTAATTGCTCAAAATAGATCTGTAACGCATTAATTAATAGAATTATTAATGTACATAAAACAGTTATAAATAATCCTGTTTCTTAATAGTTGTGTTTTGCTCTTTGCATTTTTTTTTCTGTATCCTCCAAAAGTAAACATTTGGTCAGCATGCCCTTTAATCAAATTTATGAATGAGTATATCCAGCCTTTCGCTTACATCTGAAGCTTTTATCATCAAATTAGTTTGTTTCTGTTTTCTTCAGCTCTGGTAGTTTACATCAGAACTGGCAGCTCTTTGATATAAGAGGTTTGAGATGTGTCTGTTACACTGAGAGACGACAGTGTAAATACTAGATAACTGCACAGATGATCTGAAGTACAGTAATATGCCGCTTTTTAATATGCCTTTGATATCTTGGGTTATATTCCAATGTGGTGATCTATAATGATATGCCTGTTGACCCTGCAAGCAGTAAAACAGGAAAAATAAATAATATAAATTATATTTAATTTTATGCTATAATATACAATGCTGTTCAAATGTTTGGGGTAAGATGTTTTGGAAAGAAGTCTTTTATGATACCAAAGCTGCATTTTTTTTAATAAAAAATATGGTAGAACAGTAATATTGTGAATTATTATAGCAATTAGTATTATTTAAATGTAATTTATACCTAATGAGGAATTTTAATCAGCCTATACACTGGTCTTTAGTGTCTTGAAAATCATTTTTAATATGATTATATGTAATATGTTAATTTTTTTTTCTGGCTTCAAAAGAACTGCATTTATTATATAAATAATTTTTTTTCTGTAATTTGTAATGCGTTTAATATATATTTGTTTAATAAAAGTATTTATTTCTTTAAAAAAACATACTGACCTCAAGTTTTTAAATTCCAGTGTTTAAGACAGATTAATATAATAATGCATTAGACAAAGTAACACCAGTCATATATATTTTATATATACATCATTTTATTTCTAATTCATAATTTTTACTTCTATTGACATATTTATTTTATATGCAATGTAAGTGTGATATATCGTACTTTCCCATTTCTTTTGTCCTTGTGTCGTGATCATTACATTATTTATGCGTCATCACTGTGAGGGGAAACATCAGTACACTAGATAGATTTTTACAGCATAGACTTTACACCCAGAGCCATAATAATAATCAGATGATCACTGTGATCTTTGCAGATAAGACATCAATCCTCACCTCTGTAATTAATCAATTTTAACTTTCACTGATGTCATCCCGACACATGTTACCTCATAGGACTCGCATTAACATATAATTAGTCATGTTTATTAGGAAAGGTGTGTCATTGATATAGAAGTGACCTGGTTTAAGACTAAATCATGTGTTACCCTGTTATTTTCTTACTGTGCATTCTTGTGTTGAGTTGAATTATGCTCTTATACTAATATTAAAGATAAGAGAAAAGGAAAGACTTAATACAACTTACCTTATAAATCCATGCTCAGTCAGTGAATAGTCAGGGGTTTGTGTGTGTTTATATCAGGCACACATGCTCGTGTTTAATGTGCTCAGTTACTGTTACTAAATGTTTTAAGTACACAAAAGGCCTCCGAATAGAGCAACACAGGAATGTCAACAGAAATGAAACAAGTTCCTTTTTGTTGAGTTTATAAATGAGCATGTAACTCCCCTACTGTGTATGTGTGTGAAAACATTTCAGATATTTTAATAAGATGATGGTCTAGATAGAAAGTCAAAGTTCTTCAAGTTTAATATTGTTTATCAAAATTGAACTTGTGCCATTTAGTCCATGTCTGTTTGCTTTGAGGTCGTGTACTCCTAAATGCTGATAAATTTCGCTTTGAACATTTAAACTTTAGTCTTTCCTTTTCCTGAAAAAAAAGCAGAAATGAACGATGCTCTTGCACTAGACATTTTTGACCAATCAGTTCATTTATAAAGCGAAAATGCAACATTATGCCTCTGACTAGCAACAGCAGATTATGATTTGCACAATTTTAGAAATTAATGACTATTGGTTCTTTTAAAAAGTAATTAAGCCACCCCAGTTTGCTGTTGTAATAGGAAATACATCAACACAGAAAGATAGTGCTTTTCTGTTAATTGTGCTTGACTCACTCATAATGTGTCACAAACCATTGATAACAGACCTTTTTTTAGTTTCTGACTATAGTAAAATCCAATCTGCGAACAAATCAGGGTCAGCAGACACAGACACATTGCAATGTATTACTACTTTTTATCAGGTGATTTATTTCCAAATATCAAAAGTTCCTCTTCTTTAGGCAGAAACACAGATTTAAAGTGTTCGTCCATCATAAAGGGCCTTGAAACTGATGAACCGGTCAGGCCTCCACATCCTGCATTCTGCTGACTGGTATTTGTTCTCTTGTATTTGCCTCTAAAATGAGGCTGTAAAAATGAAAAGTCCACTTGCTTTTTTAATTTTGCATTTGGTGTTATGTGAAAGTCTTTGTTAGCTTCACTATCAGTCTTCCAGGATGTCTCCTGACCCACTATCAGCAGATAAATCATGAGGCGATGACTGACTCTCCCAGTAAATGAGTGTGTTTCCTCAGTTTGAAAGTCCATAAATAGCCTAGATATGAAGGAGAAAATATTTGGTGGGTTGTTGATTTGAGTTATTTGATAACATTATATTAATTGAAGCCATAAAATAAAAATGCTCACCAAGTGCTGGATGTCATAGGTCTCAGTCAGGTCCTCATCATCATCGTCAAAAGGAAGTGGCTCTTTGTCATCTTGCAACTGTGAAATCTAAACACAGAGAAGATCAAAACAGTCATTTTAAAATAAAAGCTAAATTTTCAGCATCATTACTCCAGTCTTTAATGTCGCATGATCCTTCAGAAATCATTCTATGATTTGGTGGTCAAGATCATTATTATGAGTGTTGAAAGCATTGCTGCTTGATATTTTTGCAGAAACCTTTTTTCAATTTTTTAAAGAATAGATATTTTTTGTAGAAAAATTAATACACCCTTTTATTAGACAATCAACCTTTTTACTTTTTTTTGATAAAAAGAAAGTTCATAATAAGAGCATTTATTAAGAATATAAAATTACAATTATTTTTGGTCAGTTTGGTAAATGTTTGGTCAACTAAAAGTAATTAGAAATATTTCCTGCAAAACAAAAGAAATAAATCTCACTGTCTGCAGTACAATAGTATTCCACTCAGAAATTTTTTTTGCATTTCATCGTGTTACAATTGACCACTTCCCCCCCCCCCCCTCATTGAGCAATATCAGCATGTGCCGAAACATTCCTTTTTATTATGTCTTGTTTATCTTTGATTATCAGGATTTATAGTTACCCAGATTATCAGGCTCAATAAACCAACAAGATATTTATCAGACACCTCTAAATTTATGTTATCATTGAGCAGCTTTATTATGAGACAATTGACCCTTCGCAGGGAGTTTGATTGACAGGCAATCCAACTAATCATAAGGCCAAATCTGACATTAATCCTGTCCAATAAACAAATCAAACAGGAGATGACATTAACATCAGTGAACTTGGGACTCGAAAAAAGGTATGTATTGACATCTTTCGGTGGATACTTTTAGATGTTCATTCACTCTTCATATTGTTTGAATTTCTTTTATTCAAAGATTAATTTTTCAAAATAGTTTTTGTTTTTTTTCTTTGAGCTCACAAGCTGTTCTGTCACTATTCAGTCACCCGTCAAGTTTAAAATGTTGATTTTACCTTCTCAGCTAATGGATCCTCATCATTTCCGGTGGAGGTTTCCAGCTGAATGGATAGAATGGCGTCATGGACAGAGAGAAAGAGAATGTCTCTAGTAACTTCCTCATCAAAGAAGGACAGGGCCTCCATTCTCCTGACAAGCTCACCTGTGACACAAGGACCCTTTAGGTTATTCACTGTGTCCTAACCTGCCATTATCAGGCTGGAGTTTGCAGCAACAGCTTGTTACACCATACTGTAATAGAGTCAGGCCTTACCATCACAGCCTGCAATGTAGACGCTGACCCCAACTCGTATGAATTCTTTCACCACCTGTGAAGATGGATAATGATGAATTAGCTACTGCTTGGTTTAGCTCCTAATATCTATTAGATGATATTTTGAAGACAACGCCATAAAAGTCAGTGGGGTTCAAAACAACAAGTGAATTTAATTGTATGGACAATAAAACACAGGCGTTTTCTTCTTTTGTGTTTTGAGGAAGACAAGTCATACAGGTATGGAACGCTATGAAGGTCACCATCGTGTTGTGGTTATACATTATTGCAATGGAACAATGACTCTGTAAAAAGCAATAAAGATAAAGCAATTAGACGCACCAGTTTGAGGGACTTGGCTGCTACAACGTCCAGGAATGAGACAGCAGAAAAGTCCACCACAAGGCTGTGAATAGGGACCCTGGGTACTGACATGCTGACAGGCAGCTCAGACGTCCAGTCTACCTCAACCTTCACCTCTGAGTCTGGCTGAGACGCACCTTCCTCCAGCTCAGGACCCTGCTCTTTTTCAAAGGCTTGGTTTTCTACACCCAGCGAGGCAACTGGCACCAAACCATTCTGTGAAGGACAGCAGATATGGGAAACGGCAGACATGAGAAAGCCCAGAATGTGGCGTCATGAACTCAGGTTGGTGATTAAAATAAAATAAATATCTTGAAAGCTTTCCAGAGTTTTAAATCTTACAAATACTTTTCCAGTGTGTTGTGCACGACAGACCTCTGTAGATTGCAGTTTTCCTTTTTTAATGAGTTTGTGAATTTTCTTCAAAGCTTTATTTCTTTTCTTGAACACCCGCACTGCATCAAACCCCACCTGTAAGAGTTAATAAGTACATTGTTTTTTTCTAACCAAATAAACATTATATAGTTTCATAATATATAATCAGAGTTAAGTTAACTCACCTCCTCTCTTAACTTCTCTTTGAAATAATCAATATTTGCAAAGTAAATGGGTGAGTTGCACTTGAAGATCCTTATTCCAGGAATTTCATCCATCTGACAATGTTAGTTTAAAACATGTATAATGTTTACGTTTATGTTTACATATGTTGTGGTTACTGTTTATAGACAACATGAAAATGTGCATCTTACATTTTTGTAGTCCTTCATGTTTTTGTAGATGTCAGTATTTGGGACATGTCCAAGAGTGGCACAAGTCGGGCTGAATGAAATAAGAGTTTAATCTTCACAACAAAATTCAACATGATTTATGTTTCACGATTAATTCACATTATGTCTAATTTGTATTTCACAGTCCTTATTCTTTTGTACTCCTTGGAATTATGTTAAATATTACAAAACAAGCATACATTTAACATTAATACAATACTCTTATTATTGGCAAAATTTACACTCATAGTTTAAGTTATATCATAAACATCAAGCTGCAATAATTCAGATTAACAAGCAGTTGTGACATTTCTCAACAAATATTCCTAAAACCTCTACTAAAAAAAATATAATCATTTGCTTTATGTCAAGTAGAAACACTTCACTGTCAAGCACACTTAAAAAATCTTTACAACTGTGCCACTTACAATTGTGTTCTGACCACCACTGTGCCCATCTCAAATACCAGACCCACCAGCAGACCCACATCTAAACCCAGCACAATGCATGCCAGGCATGTAGCTATCCAGATGAGCTGTAGAAGTACAAGGATTCATATGCACTCATTAATATTATAATGACCTTCAAAAAAGGATTGTTGTACAGAAACTTTTAATACTTGTATACTCGTATCTGATGTTTCACATGACTGTTTTACTCCCAGCACTCATCTCAATCTGTCCATTATTTCTTGTGATGTTACTTACACAGTCTGTTCTGTTCTGTCTCCAGAGGACAGGCACTTCACAGATCTGCATGAACATGCCCTTCAGGTTGGCTATAACAATGCCAGCCAGCACTGACTGCGCGACAGAGAACGATGACATCATGAGTCGCATGAACAATATTGTAAGTATTAGAATTTTTCGTAGTGAAATATATTATTTTCTATATTAAAACAGTAGGGTCCACCACCACACCTTCTGCAAAGGCTGAAGAAATGGCCCAAGGGCCAAAATCACTATCATCACCATCAGAGCTGAGATTATGCCAGCAACCTGCGACAATAAGAGGAGGGAAAAGTTAAACAGAGAGGACTGCATTTTAAAAACACACACACACAATGTGTGTCTCTTACCTGACTCTTCCCCCCTGTGCTTTCTTGCACTGCTGTCCTTGACAACGCAGTGCTAGCCACAAAGCTTGAGAAACATCCTCCAAAAATATTGCTGATGCCAAAAGCTATCAGCTCCTAATGGGAATAAAAGTGTAGTGAATCAGATAAAGCCATTTATCATTCGTGTCAATAAAACACCAACAATGCAGATGTTACTCTTTTTAATATCTCCTAAGCAAACAAACAAACAAAAATTGGAAGACCAGTTACAAATCAGTACGCAAATAAATTACAATGCTAACAAAATAAAACAAATGCACTTGTGCCTTCAAGCTCTATGCTGCTTTGCTGGGTTTATAAATGTTTTCAGCTGCTGCTGCAAACTCAAACTCATTCTCTTTTGGCAGGTGAAAGTGACCTTTAAAATGATCCACTGACCAAAAAGATTTAAAGACCAAGTCACTATGAAAATACATTTTTATCAGACCCCTAACCTGAATCTTTAAAGCTGCAGTCCATAACATTTGTAGGCCTAACTGTTTTCTTTAACAGTGCTCAATCAAAACAAATGTAGCCTAAAACTAAATGGTTTATATAATGTGTGTATTTAATGATACCAGCTCCTGTTATAAACTTGCGTTCATTTGGTTTTGGTGAAAGTAACCTTAAAACCAATCAGAAATCAGTATGCAACATACATTTTAGAATCTTCCAGGATTTGTTGTGTTTTAAGTGCTAGCAAAGTGAAACAAAACAAAGTGAAGTAAAACAAGAAACAAAACCAAAAATGTAACAAAACAAAAAAAACGTTAAGTGAAACGAAATGAAAATGAAACAAATGTAGCTGGTATGTTCTGGCAGGTGAAAGTGACTTTAAAAGGTCAACTAGTTCTTTCTGGCCCTCCCTCGTGTTACTGGCAAGAGTGCTGATCTGACCCTTCTTATGCTTAAAAAAACACTTCACACTAAAATCGGCACCCTTGCTTATTTTCTTTTTAATAACACCCACATTTCTTGCAAGAAACCAACTAAAGCTATAGTTCTCAGCTGGTTTTGCCACCTACAAAGCACAAGATGCATTGTACTCAGCACAAACCATTTTACTATGCTAATTTAGCGTTTGGACTAAAGCAGGGCTGTCCAAACTTGGTCCTGGAGGCCAGTGTCCGGCAGACTTTAGCTCAAACGTGCCTCAACACACCTGCATGGAAGTTTCTAACATGCCTAGTAAGAGCTTGATTGGCTGCTTCAGATGTGTTTAATTAGGGTTGGAACTAAACTCTGCAGGACACCGGCCCACCAGGACTGAGTTTGAACAGCCCTGGACTAAAGTTCAATTGCAGTGTCAGACACATTCACTCAGTGTGCTTGTATACCTGGTTGCCGTCTACTGTGTAATCGTGTTTTGCTGCATAGACTTTTGCCACTGAGACTGCTACTGCATAACCAACCACTGCTGTGGAAAAACTAGAGCCCAAAATATTCCCAATGAGTGCTATATTTGGTATTTGTGGTGGTGCAAACCTGTGGAAACACAAACAGACATAGTTACTACAGATTCACATACCCTACTAAACACATGTACACTACTTGTACTGTGTTTTTATGCTTTTGTCTCTCATGTAGTATGCTGCTATTGTTTTTAACATAACACCGTTTTATGTTTATTATTGCACAAGGATTTCAAACTCTCTGTCAGTGTCATTGTTCTAAAGATAACATCTCTGTTGAAAATCATTACAGGGACAATAATAATAGTATGTCAATATAAAGTGACTGAATGTGCACCCAGCCCTCGTCAGGAAGCAGGAAATGGCACAGGAAGTGTTCTTACCCCCTGGGGAGGCTGTGGACAATGCTGGCGCCGTACTGGGAGTTTAGGTCCATCACATGAGAGACTGCGGAAGCTATCACTGTCTATCAATTCGAAAGAGTAAAAGGTAATGACAGTCATTATTTTAGAAAATCGTGTCAGAGGCCTTCAGGCTTAGTGTTTTTTTGTATGGGACTGTATGGGATAATTTTGGGAAAACTGTACATACCACAACCACTTCTATGGGAATCGGCACTGGGATTTTATGCTGAAATTTTGTGTTGATCTCTTTCACAGCCATAACAATGAAGATTGTTAGTAATCCAGCAATCAGGTCTGCTATATTCGTTTGGTTGATGTTCCTACCTACATCAATAAGAGTCTAGATGTGGAAAAGAAAAGGTAATTATAAACCGCAATGATATAAAAATGCATTAAAAGTGTACTTACTATTACATTTAAGTAAAAACACACTAGTAAAAATGTTTAATAAAACTATAAAAAATAAATCTCAGCTTATATAGTAGGGTCTAACATTTTGAGACCACTTGTAAAATGAATTAAATTACACATTACAATATACAGAAAGTTCTGAAAGGCTGAAATATGTGTCTTTGTAAAGATAATGATGATTTCCAAGACTTACGTAAGCAAAGGAGAAGAATCCATTATGGTTGTGTACAGGAACAGACACAATGGTTTTGATCTGAGATATGAAAACATGAAATGCAGCAGCTGTGGTGAACCCGCCTACTAGTGGGTCTGAGAGATACCTGACCAAAAAGCCCACCTGCATCAGGCCCATAGCCACCTGTGATTCAGTAAAACAAATATGAGTTGCAGCAATGCACTGCTGATTTGCAAAAAAACATAATCTGCATTTCTTTGTGTAACTTGTTTATTTGATATCTATCACAGGTTTTCATTGTAAATGTTGTTACTGTACCTGGAATAATCCAACCAACACCGTCATGGTACAAGCCACTAGGATTCTCTGGGCCTCTCTTGCCTCTACATCAACCTCCATTAACCTTTCACCTGCCACTGTCTCATTCACACCCGTGATGTTCACTGGACGCAGAAAGTGCTCATCTGGAGCTAAGGTCAAAACTACAGAGCCCACCATCAGACAGGTGACAGGGAATGGACCTTAATGAGATATAGACAAATATAAGAACGACAAGAAAGCATTGCACGTTTATTTAGTATTTAGATTTTTCCTTTGTGCATAATAATTGGACGGATTTACTATATTTGTATACAACACTGCAAAATGCATATAGTGCTGTATGCATATGAATAAACCCAAAGTAATATCATCATTTTCTTTTCCCTAAATCATTGTTTTATTGCATTTCAAATAATCAAGACATTGTCTACATGAAATTGACTGAAATGACAAAATAATCATACATGTATATATTTACAAGATGATAACTGCATTAGATTTGTAGGTAATAAAACATGCATTTACCATTACATACTGTATATTGCATACTGTTTCACATAAAATAGTAAGCAGTATGCATGAAGTAAGCACTGCTGTTTTTTTTTTTTTTAAGGATTTATCAGTAAAGCCAAAGACCTACCCACAGAGATGTGTCTGGATGTGCCCAGCACAAAATATGTAAGAATAGGAAAAAACGCAGAGTAGAGTCCATAAACTGGTGCTACTGAAGCCAGCAGTGCATAAGCCACACCTGTACAACAAATTCAAATAATGACGTTGAAAAAGCATCATGATGATACTACACTGTGGGGTTCTGTTCACAGATTGCATCTTACCTTGTAAACAGCATACTAGTCCTGTTGTGACCCCAGAAACAACATCACAGGGTAACCATTGCTTGACTGGGTATTTAGGGAGCCAATCCAGGATTGGCAGAAGCCCCTTTATCTTCTGAACAGCCCATTTATCAGTGCATCTGTGAAGAATTAATTTTATATGAAGATGAAAACACTAGATGGTATGATATCAAGTGCTTCTCACCTACTCACCCGCAGGCTTTTCTCAGCCGTTCTCGTAAACTCTGGATCTCTTGGGCTTGTCTCTCATGAACCTTGTCAAAGACCTGGTTTGAGTAGATACGTCGTGAAACATGGTAATCGTTTTCATTAAAACACTCATCCATCATATTGCCTGATTTGTTTGTCTGTGAAAACCTGCTTGGGTTGTATCTTTTCTGTTAGAAAAAAGAAAAGCAGATTGATTAGATTTCAGATTAATTTTGATTTGCTGCTGCCAATGAAAATGCAAATACACATCATGTTATACATACAATAGTCTGATTGTAAATTTTCTACCTGCCGTCAATGTTTCATTTTCTTTCTCTTGTTTTTTAGGATGGCTAGTCCAGATAAGCAAACACTTAGAAGGTCTTGCCTCCCCTGTGTCAGAACAATCTGATCGACCAGACCAAAAGAGCCCTTCTCCCTTTCTCAGGCTGTACCTCCCTGTTCAATAGACCAGCTCTTCCAGGTCTGCACTAAGATCACTGAACCCATTGACATCAGAAACCCTTCTAAAAGTTGGAAGGGGATCCAATCTCCCTCTCTGAATAAGGAGGTTTGTGTCTACCACACATTTGAGAACCATAAGTAAAAACACAATGGAAAACCTTATACCTTAAACCACTTATTTCTAATCAGTTTCTCTATAATATCAGACAGCACTGACGTTAAATTAAATCCTGCATTTATTCAAGTGTATTTGAATAAATGCATTCCTTGTCTATCACAGTTTATCCTAAAATACTCATTGGTATGAGCTGAATATGAACTTTTACCTTTTAAGTCTGATTGAAGTTCAACAAGAGTAGGGTACATCCATGCCACACGTCCACTTAATGGCACATTTTGTCCATGTCTATGAAGTCGGACTCTCTTAATGGGGTCAGCATCCCTCTCTTTTGTATTTATAAGCAGCGTTGGGATGTGGGAGGTGTATCAGGGTTAAGCACCAACAGGAAGCATGAGGGAATTACATCAGAGGCCCACAGCATGCATCCTGCCAAGGATGACTGTCCCTCCCCATCTTGTTGGAAAGCATGTGTGTCTGTGTTTGTGATGAGGGAGTGAGGGAGGTCTGTGATGTGTCAGATGCGGGCTGTGTTTGTGTGTGTGTGACATGTTGATCAGTGCAGGTGTGACTGAACTCTCAAGAAAGAACGATATGATCTATGCACCACACAATCTGACCTTTTTAGTCTTCTTGGTACAGAATGTCTAGATATGGCCAGATTTCGCCTAAGAACATGAGCCAGCTCTTGAATACATAGTATCTGACAATCTCTTGGTTAGCCAGAACTGAGTCAGATTCATCATTTGTCGGAAAAATCAAGCTGTTTTTGGAATAGTACTTTTTTTGATTATCTTCTTGGTACACTTGTGATGTAATAATTACTACAATTATTTTGACTCATGCCTAATTTTTGAAAATGCTGAAAGATTACACCGAGGCCTTTTATAATGGAAGTGATTGGGGCTAATCTCTCGGAAATTTAAAAACAGACATGTGAAGTTGGTCATTTTATAACCGCATTTATTTTGAATCTTCTGATAAAATGTATTTTTATCATATCTTCATAGAAAATCATAATCTTTATAGCCTTTTTTATTTATTTACTTATTTTATTACAGCATTTCATTTCATGGTGACAGTTTTATTTGATATATTTAAAATAAATTGGACTACTACACAGAATAGTTATTTTTGTTAGTTTTCCACCTCACGAAACTCATTTTAACATAAATATTCAGTACATCTTGTGACTATACTGTAGGAGCGGTAAGTATTTTAACATTTGTGGATTCACTTCATTTTTAGTACCTTACTATAACCAAGATTTATGCTTTTTTATAACAAAAAAGAGGAAGTGGAAAATAATGTTGTGCTAACTAACATATGCCACATATGCTGCTGAATGAGCTTTACTTAGTCTGGGGTTTGTGTATTAAATAATTATTTTTGTGTGTTATGTTTTGTGTATTATACACCCACATTTATTATAACCTTTATTGTCCATTATTATATATATATGTGTCTAAACAACACTTATATCGAAGGTGAAGTCCAACTAGGTCAGCTGTTAGTCTGGGATTTGTGTATTAACTGATAGTTTGTTATATTAAATATCGGAGCTCTGCAAGAAATTAGTCAGGTATGTGATGTGAATGTGACATTTAACATTACAACTTGATAGTTCAAGGACTGCTGTATCTGATTCCACCTGATGTTACTGGCATTATTTATTTTTCCACATTACTATTGAGGATTTAGGTTCACCAGCAGTAACTGTCCCCTCCCAGCCGGTGCATTTAACTCTGTACTTAGGTTTTTGTGTTTAATGCATAAACAGCATTTTGGGCATCACAGAAAGATGTCTAGTCCTCATAGCTGTGGTAAAGCATTTATGATGTGCAAAATGTTAATTATATGTCTCATGAATTAGGCATGCCGAACAACCAATTTATACTAATTCAACTGATATTGCATTATATATCAAGGAATCAGCTCTGCAAGAAATATTAAGTCAAAGTCAATTCACTGCATGTGATTTGAGAGTGATATTTAGCATTATAAAACTTCAAGGACTGTTGTATCTGATGTCACCTGATGTTAGAACTTTAGACTTGGAGGAGGTTTCTTAAGAGTAAAGTGAGATTTGTCTCTCACATGTCTGTCTCCTCTTATATTCTGGGCAAGATAGTCTTGAGGAAGAAAAAGTCAGAGGTGCTCTTATAACTTAATTCATATATTATTGTTTAGATGGACTTGGAAACTTAATCTCTAGTGATATTTTAGTATGTACTTTTGCTGTTTTGATCACGATAGTTGACCATGAGTCAAGAACATTATCTGAATATTTGTAAATTAAGATGACAAAGCCAATATTGCAGAGTACAGTTTAAGAACTCTCTGACTTCTTCAAGTAACTGTGTAAGACTGTACAAACATGCAGTACTAGCAGATTCACTCCCTTCACTCACTTGAGTGTAAATGACACGTTGTCCCGTAATAACATGACGTTTTTTATTTTTCCACGTTACTCACCTTCTAAAATGAGGTACATCAGCACTAACTGTCCCCTCCCAGCTAGTGCATTGCATTTGGTTCTCAGGTTGTGTCTCAAAATCTAACGAACTGCCTACTTAGAGGACATTTTGACCATTAAAGACGCGTTTCTAGCTCCGCTTGGAGGAACGAGTTTACGATGCGTAATATGTTGCTTGAGCCTGTGTTACCCACAAGGCTAACTAGGTAGACAGCTCATTAGGTTTTTAGACACAGCCAACCTCTCAGTTCCGCAATGTGAAGCGGTATCTGTCTCAGAATGTAAGCAGGATGTGTCATTACTGGCGTTATGGATCTACAAAGCGAGTTGCTGAAATCCATCTGGTACGCGTTCACGTCTCTAGATGTAGAGCAGAGCGGAAAAGTTTCCAAGTCGCAACTGAAGGTGAGACCACCTGAGTATCTTTGACTTGATGCGTTTCAGTGTCTTCAAGTGTCGTTTTCTTCAACTCTGTAAACTACATTGCTCACTTTTGTATTTTATATGTACAGTGTAATACTGTTTTCAACTATCTTAATTGGTAAATGCGATGTTTTGTTGGCGAGAGATTGATACTGTGGCAAAGAAAGGAGCAAAAGTCCAATAGTCATAAATAGTATAAAACGTGCACACAAAAACATATCTGAAATGGGGACATTCCATAGATATATATAGATATATATATATATTACTTTTATACTGAACTAGTTATAAAATACTATAACAAAACCCTGATTCACCCCTCCCCTCCCCTGACAGAAACAAAATACAGCATTTCTATAATTAAAATGAATAAATATGTCAGATTATCTCACTTTATAGGAAGAGTTGACACCAAAATACGGCTACACACAAACACATGCAGTAATAAATTATCTCAATCTAAAAGCTTATTTATATGTGCTATTTTAAATCATAATCTTTTGGTGAGTTTGAAAATAAATACCATACGACACATTCAGCATGCGGACAGCTTTGACAGTCTTTCTCATGTTTAAACATGTCCCGGGTCGGCCCTTTGCTTAAAATTTCAGCATAAACAGACATGCGCCCAGACTTGTTAGATCTTAGACAAAGCATTTCTGCAACTGCCTGCAAATTTCTGTGTGTAAATCTTTTATAGTATATGATATAAATTCTGCTAATTGTATGTCATAAAACATCAGCAGTATGCCTTTAAAATGACTTATTTTTTACAGCTGTAGAGTGAAAATTTACAGTAGGTCAGGCCTTTTCAAAGAGCTAACTTCACTTTTCTCGACCAATTTTTGCAATTACTTCTACCCAACAGGTCTCTATAGGTGATTTAGTGGATGTATTGTATAAAGTCAGTTCCCCTCTAGTTCACACTGATGTCCTAGCATAGTAACCATGAGTTAACATTGAATATGAATGTTTGATTAGAAAGTTTTTGACTAACAGTACATCCACTGATCATATCATTTTCGTTATTGTATTTTATTTTTTACTGAAATAGTTTGCTTTTAAATATGTGCTTATGCTGTCTTCAAAATAAATGGCATTTGGTCTGATGTTATGTTGTTGAATTGTTTTAAAGTGTAGATCCTTTTGGGGTCAGTTATATCGCACTAGGCTGCTTTCTGACCTTGTGTGTGGTCTCGATTATCTTTCATTGTGGCTACCTATATATAAAACATAACATGCATATGTTTCTCCACTAGGTTCTCTCACACAATCTCTATACGGCACTGAATATTCCTCATGATCCTGTGGCGTTAGAGGAGCACTTTAAGGACAATAACAATGGGCCAGTGTCCAACCAGGGCTACATGCCTTACCTCAACAAATACATCCTGGCAAAGGTATGCTAACTCTCCAGAATTAACAAAAATGTAAAATACATTTGTGAAAATGTAGGCTCTTTTATAAAGAGTATATTGTATAATAATTTATATTATTTACTTAATATGCTTTAAAGAATATACTTAAATGTGAACTGAATGCAACGGAACTGTTGTCTTTGACATGTGGTTAAAGTTTCCTATCAAATACACTGACAAGTGTTTATAGTAAACTACAATATACTTTAGTGTCATTCCATTGAAAACTTGTATGTCTTGTATTAAAATCTATTTATAATTGCATGTTTGTAATAATATGGTTGTTTTAAAATATAATAACTTAAACTGCATTGTCAAATAACTCTAAAAATATAATAGAGTACTATGCATGCTCTGTTTGTCAGAACATCAAAATAAATGTACTTCCTTAAAGAAAGGTAATAAAAACATAATGATTAAAATGTACTTTTATGTAAAACCATTACTTTGAAATAAGAAAGTCCACTATTTAAGTTATCTTATGTTTAGTATGCAAGCACAGATATAATTATAAGATTTAAAGTACACTACAAGTGCATATTCAGTAAGCACACTTCTTTTTCATCCTTAAGTCGTTCCACATCGATACAGCTATCTTTCTGCCATGAAACACAAACTGAAAAAGTTTGAAGAATGTTCTAGTAGCTCTTTTCCTGTGTGTGTGTGTGTGTATATATATATATATATGCACTTTATTTTTGCTTTCCACAAGAAGCTATAGGCTGAAAAAAGTGTTAGGTGATGCTTTCTTGGCTGTTAGTATTGTTGTGTTCATTTTACAGGCTACAGAGGGGACTTTCAATAAGGAAACCTTTGATGAGCTGTGCTGGACGATGTCATCAAAGAAGAACTGCAAACCCAGCATTCAACAAGGCCTGTGTTCACATAAGGACTGCTTCAAACTCTTCTGTCTTTTCAACCTGCTCTCTGAAGACCGTTACCCATTAGTCATCATTCAGCCGGAGGTGAGTGAGAGAGAGAGAGAAAGAGGGGCAGATGCAAAGATAAGACATAGTTGCAAATAACCATAGCTGAAAAGATACAATATAACCAGACTCTGGATGAAATTCAATCTCCTAAAAATATGTATATAAAGGTAAAGAATATCACATACTGGACACAATGTAATGCTGGTTAGACTTCCACACTGTTGGTTAAGACTCCACACTAATAAGTTCAGTCTGTTTTTCATTTTGTGAACGAAGCCATTTTATGATGCTTAAGTGAGAGTTGGCACTTAAAACAAGACTGTATATGTGAGAATCTAAAAGTTGGTTATTCAGACAAAGTTAAAGTGGTCTGAAGCTTTTTCGTTTTAAGGAAGGAAGTGACACAAGGAATGGCGCTTCTTATACATGGGGTGATTTCCTGATGATAACACTTGTCAAAAGTGCATTTTTATCAAGTAACCAAATCTAATGCGATGTTGTAACTTGCATTTCTTGTTTTTTTTTTTGTCATCTGTATTTTCTCATCTTGCCCCCCCATTTGGTTTACTTTAATGTATAACAAATAAACCAAATTAAAGATAACAAACAAAGGTTTTATCATCAGTTTGTATGTGTGAATCTCACCAAAACATACTGGTATTTGTCAGATAAATATGTCACATTTTAAATAATAAAATGAATTCGGCCTTAAAGATAATTAAACATATCTTTAGTAATAAGATACAATTCAAATATATTTTATTGTAATTCCTTTTATTTTAATTTAAATTGTATTTTATTTTACTAACATAATAAAATAGTTTATTAACTCAATTTTAGTTTATTGTATTAGTGGTAGTAATTTTAGTAAAAATGTGGTAGTATTTTAATAAAAATAACAATAAAAAATGTTTGTGAGATTCATTAAAAGGATATTAAAATAGACTTTAGATTCAAATGTTTTACGTATGCACTTGATCTAACAGCTCATATGTTGCAGATGCCAACGTCCGACCAAAAGTAATGATTACTTTTTTGCTTCTATTAATTTAGTTAGAGTACCTGCTGAAGAAAATCTGCAGTGCAATGAGCCTGGAGTGGGACGGGACGTTACTGGAGGAACTTTTGTCCCAGAATGCCGCTCTTCAGGATGGCTTGTCGGTGTGGGAGTTCCTGGAGCATTTGAGTGCTGGCCAGCTTTTGCATGTTGAGAGTAAGGAGTCCTTCAGTCTCGCTTTGGACGATGTTTTCATGGAGATGTACCACAACATTATCAAGAAGGTGACTGATGCATTTTGTGAAGCGCACTAGGTTGATGCTGCAATATGTGTAAGCTCATGGGAAAGTAATACAAATGATCTGCAACTCAACTGACACTGCATATTACTTGCTCTTAATATCAGCCTATTATTTGATGCTTAGCAGAATAAGCCTTCCTGCATTGTGTCAACAAAATCATTTGCTATGTTTTTTAAGTCCCTTTCTATCTGTGTCCTGTCTGCTTTATCCATCAGGGCTACCTGTTGAAAAAGGGGCATGTTCGCAGGAACTGGCAGGAACGCTGGTTTGTTTTGAAGCCCAGTAGTGTGACATACTATGTCAACGAGGACCTGAAGGAGAAAAAAGGAGAGATCCTGCTGGAGGAGAGCAGTGTGGTGGAGGTTAATCAGCAATAACCGTATTCCACTGTAAAATAAAAAGCATCAATGCATTAGGCTTTATAACATTCTCATTTCTCATCATCACACTCAGAATCTCCCCGATAAAGAAGGGCGACGCTGCCTGTTCTGTGTGAAGACTCCCGTCAGGACCTATGAGATGAGTGCCTCAAATGTGAAGCAGAGAATAGACTGGGAACAAGGTAAGGGCCGCGTATACGAATAACACTGCTACTTTCTTGTCAAAGTGTACCAGGTTCTTGAACAATAAGGTCTTGTTTTATAGCCATGCAGACAGCATTGAGATTGAGGACCGAGGGGAAAAGCTCTTTCCATCACGAGCTGAAATTGAGCAGACGCAAGCAGAGAGAAACCCTTCAGAGAAGCCAGAGTAACCAGAGCACCCATACTGAACCCATTTCAGCTGAGGCGCTGCAACACTCTGCTCCGGAGCAGCAGGGGGAGACGGAGAACTTGGAGCAACACATCGAGAGCATCATTCAAGTAACTGATGGGGGAACAGGGCAAAATTGATATGTTCAAAATAGCATGCTACCATTTATTTATCATTTATTTATTTACTCTATTTACAGTATATAGCTTGTGTACTGTGCACATTATGAACAGCATTTTGGTCTGCCTACATTTCCTAAAATATGCAGTATATAATATAGCAGTGGTTTTCTACCAGGAAGCCTGAGCAAACTTTTAAGAGGACTGAAGGTTGACTATTTAAAAGGTTAGTTCACTCAAAATGAAACTTTTGTCATTAATTACTCACCCTCATGTCGTTTTAAACCTTCGTTCATCTTCGGAACATAAATTAAGATTTTTTGATGATGTCAGAGAGCCACCTGTCTGTCCCTCCATAGACAGCAATACAACTGAAATTATCCAGATCCAGAAACGTAGCAAAAACACTGGTAAAACGATGCTACGAGAATACTTTTTTTGTCCAAATAAAACAAAAATAACAGTTGTATTGCTGTCTATGGAGAGTCAGATGGCTCTCTGAACTCATCAAAATATCTTAATTTGTGTTCTGAAGTTGAATGTAGGTCTTATGTGTTTGGAACGACATGAGGGTGAGTAATTAATGACAAAATTTTCATTTTGGGTGAACTAACCCTTTAAATTAATGCAAGTATTCAAATTTAAAACATTACATTTAAACAGTAGTCAGTAAAAACCTTTGAACAAGCAGCTTTGTCGAAATTACAGAAGATTTTTGTAACCATGCTGTTAGAATGTGTTGTCACACTACATCCGGTTCTTAAAATTTTTTTTTAACACATTCATGCACTGGATTACTCGTGACAAATTCATTGACTGAAAACAGCACATTGAACAAAGCAGTTGCATGCCATACTTTAAACTTTTTTGGCATGTCTGCAAGTAGTCAATTCATTATGGGCTGTCTGAGTCTGAAACTACGATCTGTTTCAATTTGCAGCTTGTTTCTATGTACAGTAGATAGCTAGAGATTTGAATAAGACCACCTCTGAGTCATGTATGAACATATTCATGCCTTTTGTCGACACGCCTCATGGAAGAAGAGGGAAGACATGCACCAGAAGAGGTTGCTGTGAGCAGAGCTGTTTTTGACAGTAAAAAAGAGTGTTGTTTTACATGACCACTGAAAGATTGTAATCAAAGACAATTCATGAAGACCTTGAAGAAGTGGAAAATGTGCATCCGACGTTCCCTTTAATTCTGATTTTAGTGTGTCATATTATAATATAGTTAATTAACCATGTACATTTTAGTTAAAAAAATAAAGCAGCTTTGGTCATTATAATAAGCATGGTCTCATAATAAACATGCCACATGATAGTCATAAACCATGGCCAGTCTGGTCTAGGAGGAACGTTGTTTCACCTCACTGTGTGCTGCAGCTGCAATATATATGGTTGAAGTGACAATAAAGCTACTTTGACTTTGACTATGTTGCTGCTTTATATATTTGTGGTTACGTAATGCGTTTCACATGTTATTTTTAAAAACAGTTGGTATTATAGGGTATGCGCTGTGCCATATTCAGTAAAAAGTTTAATTCTGAACTTAGCTTGTGTTATTTTGTCTTAAAAGCATGTGTTTTTGTTTGTATCCCAGAAACAGAGGGAGGTGGAAGCAAAGCGTAAAGAGGAAGAGAAGCAGGAGCGAGAGCAACAGCAGGCAATACAGAGAGATCTGGAGAGACAGCTTGAGGAAGCTAAAGAGGTGTAAAGTTGTTGTATTTTTTTTTTTTTTTTTTACATTCTGTTTCCTTAAAATGTGTTTTCACACTACACCCGCTTAAACACATTTTAACACATTCATGCATTATGGCAAATCTATTTACTTAAACAGCATTTTAGTAGTTAGTAGCAGTTAAATGAAACTATGCATTATGATTTAAAAAAATATGGCTAACTGAAACATGTCAAACTCCTATATACAACAAACAAGTTTTTATGTTTGCATAAGAAAAGTTTTTTTTGTTTTGATCATTTGTGCCATGGCATGTTTCAAATATGTCCCAAAAGTGACTGTCCACACTGCTTCACAAAACATAAATGCAAATGTTTCCTTCGATTTAAAAAATAATCTCTAGCATGGTATCAATCGTCATGATTTATTGCCTGATGAGAGAAATTACATTTTAGATGCATGACATTGGTTCATTTATAAAATATTGCAAAAGTTTTGCACGCATCTGTAATGGAAACTTGGCCATTGTGATAAATGAATTCTGATTTTAGTATATCATACACAATCATTCAACAGTTTGGAGCCAGTATAATGTTTTTAAATAGTCTTTTTTATTTAAACAATAAACCAATGCAATGTATCATTGACATTTAAGGCTTAATACTATAGAAAAGCAATAGGTTTTTCAGTTAGTGTTTTCAGCTTTTTTATATTCATGTAAAATGTGACCCGCAGCTTCAAACAATGGTATAAACATCATTCAGTGTAAATTGTGAAAATCATAGTTAATAATCGCAATTACAGTTTCAAGGGAATAATCGACAATTATGATTTTTGTCATAATCGTGCAGCCCTACAAACAATATTAAGTTGCTAATTATGTAGGACAAAGAGAAGATGACGACTACATTGGCTGAGATGGAGAAGGAGGTACAGCAGCAGAAGAGAAGGATCCATGAATTAGAGCTCACACAAGTTAAACTGGAGGAGGCACTCAATGCTCAGATTCACGCCCGGTTAGAAGAAGACAGAATTCGACAGGATCTGGAGAGGTACAGCAAATCTCTTTATTATTTCGTTTTATTTATACCTTTGACAACACACGAGGACATTCTAATTTCTTTCATTATACTTACAGGCAACTTGGAGAGGAGCAGAAGAAACTTGCAGAGCTTCTCCTCCATCAAAGTCAGCTGGAAACCCTTGCTGTGAGGACACCTCCCATCAGTAAGCAAAGAGAAGAGAGCAGTCAACACAACACAGAGGTGAGAGACAAATGTGTGGAGGAATAAGTAGTCATAGTAAAGGGACAGGATGTTTTGTAGGGTCTGTTAAATAAAGTGCTGTCAAATGAAAAATCACGATTAATTCAAAAAAAATTTTTTTACGTAACATATTAGTGTACTGTTTATATTTATTATGTATATATAAATACACATGCATTTATGTATGGAAGAGAAAAGTGTTATGTTTGTTTATTATTAAGTTAATAAATTATATAAATATATACATGTAAATGCATGTAAATATTTTTTAAGTATATACACACATATATTATGTGAACAAAACATATTGAATGTAATTACTCAATTAATCATTTGACATTTTTTGAACACTTTAATGTTGTTTTAGCAAATCATTAATTTATTTACAGAATTTTACATTGTTCTTTTCATCGCCTTGCTGATTCTTAGAATCACAGCAGTAAATCAAAGGTCATTCTTGTAAGAGAGCTACCTGAACTCAACAACCCTCTCTATCAGGATGAAAAAGACGATTATGATCATTCACTTCTTCAAGTCAAGTGAACTACATTTGTAGAGTAATGTGGGGAATAATGAAGGAGGTGTAATTTGGGATACTGCCTCTGTCTAAAGCAGGGCTGTCCAAACTCATTCCTGGAGGGCCGGTGTCCTGTAGAGTTTAGCTCCAACTTGCTTCAACACGCCTGCATGGAAGTTTCTAACATGCCTAGTAAGAGCTTGACTAGCTGCTTCAGGTGTGTTTGATTAGGGTTGGAGCTAAACTCTGCAGGACACCGGCCCTCCAGGACCGAGTTTAGATAGCCCTGGACTAAATGATTCAGAGTTAGCATTGCTGACTGTCGGTGCTAAACAAAATGACATTTTGTGTCCACATTAGTAGAATGAATGGTTCTGTTTGGACACAGTGTCTCCAGTTAAACAAAATCTGTCCGTCAAGACCTGTGATGACCTGTAGTACTGATTTAGAAGAATATTTTGGGGTTAGTACAAGTTAAGTTGAATGATTAGTTCAAGCAAAAATAATACCTTTGGCCTAAAAAAAAAACTTACATTTCAAGATTTTTGAAGTTTTTGAAAGTCTGTTATCCGCACTTACGACTGCATTTTCAAAAATAAAATTAGGTCTTTCCCGTCACTAATGAATTTAATGCATCAATGCTTTTTATATATTTATTTATTTATTTATTTATTTTTATAAAATTTGTAATTTTTGAACAGTGTCATAACACGCTATTTCACATTACAAGAAGTTTCAAAATGGAGAAGTGTGAAAGAGATATGGACCGAATGTTTATTTGAGTGAATTATTCTTTTAAAAAACAATTTTGATACTGTATCTTTAAGATTTCTTTGTGTAAATGCCTTTTTTATAATTGACTGAAGTCCATGTGCCTGTATAGTCATGAACATTTAACACAAACATCGCTTGGCTGGACCACTTGTGTTCTAATTATTATTTTTTAAGTAGTTTAATAACACACACCATTTATTGTAAAAGGACATAGCTGTGCATGAATTGACTGCCACTGCAACACCACCCAGCATCCAGCAACCAGTGGAGACTGTTCAGCATAATACAGAGGTGAGAGACTAGAGCAGCATGAGACTAACAAAAAAAGGACCATTTGTGCTACATACTGTAAATGATGCCTCAAAGGCTGCCCTATTATTTTAAGTGATCATACTTTTGACCCCATGCCATATTCTATGTATTTTTTTACAGAATGAATTGGTAAATCAGACTAGTACCACTCAAATGCTGAAACACTGGAAAATTCAGCTTAACCGCCTCATGAAGCCTATCACACCAGGAGGTAAGATGACACATATTCTTTTTGACCAGTTTTCGACTCCTGTGTGAACACAGATTCTACACATTCATAAATGGCTTTTATAATCATTTTTTACTTTTCTTCTCATTTACAGACAAAGTTGAGCATCTGTCAGTAAAGCCTACCTGCCCTAGACAGGGCCAGGCCCTCACCAGCACAGAGTTCATCACTAAGGTTCAAACAGGAATCAGCCCAGAAAAAGGAAATGGTTACAACCCATCTCCAACACCAGAAGAGGAAGAACAGAGTTCCTAAATCTGTATATCTATAATTTATTAGATTATACATGTTTTGTACAGCTGGTTTGCTGTGTGTGTTTAAGTTTGACTGCAGGTAGAACTTATTTTATTATTTATGTATATAGTTATCAGCTTTTTTATTATGTAATATGCACAAAATGAACAGCAACAATATATTCGGGAGGTGTTGTTTGTTATCTTTAAATAAGCGGTTCCCTGTTCGCAAAGAAAATATTTAAAGGCCTCTCAAGATGTTTTTGGTTCTTCTGCTGTAATGAAGACTTTTGTGTATATAGAAACTATGAGTGGCAATATTAATAATCATTAAAACTCCAGAAGTCTGAATGTCTTCCAGCATTTACATTACAAATGAATTAACTTGACTTTTGTAGTCATTTGTGATTCTTTTTTAGTAATAGCAATTTCTCACCCAAATAAATATTTCGAACATGGCATAACCAGGAAATTTGTTTAAAGTCAACTTCAAGTTATTGAGGCAACAAATTAAACTGAGAAAAATGATAGCAGCTCACATGTTGATCATTAATTGTTTTAGCTTATTTTAATGCATTTGTGTGTTGTTGTTTTTTTCAAATCGAGTTAGCTCCTGTCTCCAGGTCAAGAACCCACCTATAATGCACTTGAATCACCTTTATTATTGTGTTTTTGTTACAATGTGTAATTCTCTGTGCTGTCAGTAGATGGGGTGCTTGGTCTGGGCTGCAGTTTCAACGTAACCAAGACCAAAACCAACCGCACATCTACTTTTTCAGCACTTTCCTGCCCCCAGCCCTATGGATCAAGAGGCAGGATCCAAAAACTCTTTCTGAGAATCAAATCAACGTCCGTTTTATTTTGCTAATCATGTTTTAACTTGATAGACCAAGTCGAAACAATTAGTACACCCCCCCCCCCCCCTTTTGTGCTAAGAAGTGAAAGGAATCATGAATCTATTTATAGATCCATGGAGGCCAGCAAGAAGGTACAGTTGAGTTTGTGGCTTTGAGGCTTCTGTTGGGAATGAATAATGGTTCCTTCTGTTAGTTTTGGGTGGTCGTCAACAGACTGACTGTAAATGATCTTTGTTAAAAAAAAAAAAGTTGTGGCCATGATTTTTCCAGATACAGATCTTTTCCCCTTTTGGTTTAGAGAGTTTCTACCTGTGAGTCTAGAGATTCGAAGTTGTAATGAGAGGAATTGTCAGGTCTAGAAAGATAAAATGCGAATTTAAACCCTTGTTTCACTACTTCTGTTATAGTAAAGTGTATCCGTGTGCCTTTTAATAATTACATCTAGATATTATGTGTATTTCAATATTCTAGACTCAAGTAAGCTCACTGAAAAGAAAATAGCCTTCGGATTTAATTTAACCGAAGCTGCTGCTGAATTGTTTTTCACTGTTGTGATGTAGCATTGTATCAGAACCAGTTGGTTTTGTCCATTGGTTGTTTATGGGATGGAGGGGGATAAATGTAATCTTGTAGTCAACCGTTACCGTTTAAGTATATTACATGATTGGAGAAATCTAGCATATATCACCAAAGAAAAGTTTATAATTTCACACAGATACGTAAATGTTGATACCTTATGGGCCGCTATACATAAGTCATCTGCCATATTGGAACGATCAATGGCTGGTCAACGAACACTGTGTCTGTAGCCATAGTTATACACATGTATTAATATCTACATTTTAACCTAACATAATACAGCAATACAAAGGCATCTAAAGTTACCAAAGTTTCAAAACCTGTAATGTTGGGTTAATAATACGTCTTACGTTTTAACACGTTAAAATCTGAATAAATCTTTACAACATCTTGGAAAACGCATTGATTTGTACTGTGACAGACGGCGCGTTGACCCTTCCTATACGATGGAGGGCTCTATGAGTGTGTAGTGGCTAAATGAGGCATCTACCTTGTTACATCTTGCCTTTTTATTCTATGAATATGAATAATACATAAACCATCAATAAAGAATAAACATGTCTATGGACGTAACAACCTCTAGTTATCTATGGCTGCAGATACGCCCACCATCTTGTAATGGCCAACATGTCATCACTCAAATATTGTAGAGGTCAGGTTAGTAAAAAAATAAACATAAGCGCAGACTAATCACTCACAATAAGATTAATAACATGCATTTAGAATATAGAAACATTGAAATTCCATTCAAAACCCTTTTAAAGAAAACAGCATATGCTGGTTAGGTTTGATTTGAAGCTGGGACGCTGGTCTGAAGCTGGTCAAACCTGCTTAGGACTGGAGCATGACCAGCTAAGGACCAACTTAAACCAGCATCCCAGCTTTAAAACATACTTAACCAGCATGTTTTCTTTTCAAAAGGGTTGTGAATGCAATTTCAGCATTTCTATATTCTATAGATTTCTATAAGAATCATCTGTACATTGGGTTGATTTTTTTTTAGTTGAGACAGCAGATGTTGGTGCTTTATATCTAGTAATGAAAAAAAATGTTTCAAAATAGGTATGGTGCAATTAGAAGCAGATTTCCTGTGACAGGACAGATCTTTAATCGCATCATATTGCATATGTGAAGTTGTGCTTTCGTAACCTGTCCTTTTTCTACCCAACACTCTCAATATTTAAACTATTGTAGAATGATAGTATCCTGGAGTGAAATCACGGCAGGATGTATTATAAAGTGTCTCATGCAAGTTTGTCATTGTGAAAGCAATACTTCTCTGCACCCAGCTGCTTCCCATGAGGAAGTATTTTATGAGAACCATATTAGAACAACACGCATCCCAGCTTCTATAGTATTTCTGCAAGCGTTTAGCTGCCGTGCAAAGTGATCATTGATTTAGCACATATTTATCTGCTCAATCTGCTCAAGGACACCAGATACATTTGGAGTGGTGGAGCGGAACATTTTCGGTTGGTCCTGTAAACCATTAAGCACAGTAGATGCTTTCAGTTGGCTTCTGTCTCTCATGATCGACGACTCTGTTTTAGGGTCTGGTAGCGGCACTACCCCATTTATGTATTAGCAGTGGGTCCACCCTTAACCCGAGGATATATGTCTGATACAAAACCACCTGTAATTATATTCTTCATGCAAGACCAACTTCCTTCAGTGCATTTCCCAGGCCAGAAAAAACAAGAGATGAACCGCAGAATGGAAAGCCAATGACCCAAAATACTCTGGCACTTCTAAGGATTCAAAGGGGAACTTGGGCCTTTTGTTGTTTCAGCTGGAGCACTTGTCCCCACATCTTGTTTATGAAAAAACTGGAACGATTGATGTCAAAGTCCTTTGAACATTTGATTCAGATGAATGGGTGTCAGATGGCCTGGCTTATAATGGTCTGGATGATTTCATCCTTGAATGGGGACAGCAAGAAAGTTACATCATGTAATAATGTTTAGGCATTATCACAAACATTCAAACACTCCTCTCTCAAGATCAGATTTAATAAATGTAACCTTGGCACAGTGTTTCTCAGTGCAACACGAGTGATGGCATACAATCAAAACTTTAAAATAAATAGATGTTACTTCATATTCCTTCTGCTATGCCATGGTTACTATTTGTTCTGTTCCTTAGCAGAGTGATTGTAATGTATTCATCGGAGGGTGATTTTCGCCTGTTCCACTTTATAGGTCTTGACCTCCTTGACTGTGTGTAATAATTGAAATTTATTTAATTAATATTCAGCGAATTGTGGCAAAAAAAAAAAAATTAATAAGTTGTAATTACCACGGTAATAATTACATGTTTATATTAAGAACTTATTTAAGATGTAATTTAGAAGTTGATTTCTTTCTTTCAAACATAGACTTTAAATAATATAAACAAAAATATAACAATAACCAGTATCAAATAACGCTAAGATAAATTAAAGTTCACGGGCTTTTATTTTGAAATCCAGTCTAGCCGGCAGGCGGAAGTAAAGGTCTGTGTTTATGTGCGCGCTTGTGATGATGGCAGCCTCCAGTGACAGCATGTTGAACATAAACAGCGCGCTCTGTCAAATAGCCACAGAAAAACTAACAAACACGCATCTCACAGCTTTGCAAACTGTGACGAAAGATTTAAGGGATGGGCAGTTCAGGTACTACACATTTCCCACTTTAAAAAATTAACAGAAATGTGTGTGTTTTAAAATGTACAGTATGTGTCTTTACGCTAAATCTTAATAATCACATGTAATACCCTCTTAGTTTGTATATTCTGTATACTTACACATAGACCAGTTTTCTGACACATGCATTAATTGTTGAAGAAAATGTCAGGATCCATGACCTGCCATACATGTACACCAAATTGAAAATAGACTGAAAGTTCGTTTGTTTTGTTTCAGAGTCCGTGTTGACAGAGAGGCTCTTGAAAACCTCTTTGCAGTGTTGTCAAGACTTTCTGTGGATATTGAGGATTTGATTGAGAAGATGGATTCACAGGAAGAAACATCTCTATGCCTTAAAATCACTGCAGAGTGTTTCAGAGCACACAGAAATGCCTGTGTGCAGTGCTTTCAAAACCAGTGCTGGCTGAGGTAGTGTACAGTGTCCAGAAAGCTTAAAATGACTAATATTTGTTAATGTTTGCAGTTTTAATTGTTACGTTTAATTTCAAAGCATATCCTTGGCATAAATATGTAAGTAAAATGATGAAAAGCTTTATAATAGTCTTGTTCTGCATGCATGTATTATGTACATACTATATACATGCTTATTATAGTAATTGCAATAACTACTGGGTAATTTCAAGGTGCTACCCCTGAACTTGACCCTTAACTCCTGTGGCTACCATATGTTTCTCAGTACTTTTGTATGTAAGTGTAGTGTAAATACATGCAAGTGCATGTGCTCTAAAAATAAAGTGCAAACACATTTCTTTCTTTATGTCATAACTAGTATTTGTCATATTTTTTTAAAGTGGTCTCAGACCTATGAACACTGTTCATAACATCATAATCATTATTAGCATATAATTATGACGGCTGTGAGCTTTATAAACTAGAAAAACAAAAGCATTTGTATCTTTGCAGAGACCTAGGCTCTATCAAGCTATCTTTTGAGATTTTGGCCAGACTCCTCAAGGTTTCATCAGGAAGTTCAGATGACGTTTATGATGGTGAGTTTCAAGTGTTTCAGCTGTGTGGAGGGTAACGGGTGAATAAATCAATGTATGACTCTCTCCTTTGGCAGCTCTTCGATGTGGGATTCAGTTTCTTGGTAACATTGCTGTTGGAAACCAGCTTTGCAAAGATGACATCTGGAAGCTTGGTTTCCCGCACATCTTCTGGTGAGTGAATGTATGGTTAAGTATCAGTGGTGTATTTCTTACGATGCCAGTCAAAAATTCAATTTGTAACATGCCACTGATTTGTAAAGCCCTCTACTGGTGCGGTTTTTGTAACCACTTCTATCTCTTTCAAGGGACCTTTTGGAGCTTGCAGATGAGAAAGCTGTTTCATACACATGCATGGTGATCCACACTTGTCTGGATGGAGACAAGACAGAGCAGCTAATTAAAGACACACAGCAGCTTGAATTGTCTCTGAAGATCATTGACTTGTGCAGGACATTGCCTGAAGTGGACTGGACGTAAGCTTTGGGTTTACATTGAAACAAAAACAAGCATGTCTGTTGTTTACACCCCATTTGTGAAATATTACTCGCCTTACAGGATTTTTATTGTCACACAACACTTCTTAAAGTCATCAGAGCTTGTTAGGAAGATGTACACCGAAATGTCCAATGAGCAAAGGTAAAACCTCTATTTATTAAAATCAGTTATTTCTTTAAGTTTAGTCTTTTTTTTGATGATTTTATTTGGTGTTTATTTAAAGGAATAGTTCACCCAAAAATGAACATTCTGTTATCATTTACTCACCCTCAAGTTGTTCCAAACCTGTATGAATTTGTTTGTTCTGCTGTTCTTCTTTTGGTGCATTATTACCTATCAAAAATATTCTAATTACATAATTCTGTGTGGATCAATGAGGTCCTACTTTGGTTAGAATGCTTCCTTAAAAGATAAATCTCTGTGTAAATTATTAGGGTTTGAAACGGAGCCTGAGCGTCACTCTTAAAGCACAGTAAAACGAATAAATGTATCTTTATTATACTGCATGTTATGTAATGATATACTGAATGTAATTGTATACTAACAGGCTCACACTGCTGGAGCTGATATTAGCACAGCTCGGTGTCGTTGAGGAGGAGAACTATTTAATGCCTCTGAACGCAGCTCAGTTCCTGGCTTCCTGCTTCACTGATCACTGCAAAGCTGTTCTCAGTCTGAGCTCTGAATCATCAGATGACCAGGTCAGCTTTGCCTGCAGTGTTCATATTGCAGCTCTTTGTTAGTATTCAATAGCCATTTACAGAATATTGGTATTATGCATGTTTTTTTTTTATTATGCATGCATCTGTTGATATTGGACATTGCAAAACTACTGGAGCATCAAATCAGCATATTAGAATGATTTCCGGAGTATCATGTGATACTGAAGACTGGATTAATGGATGCTGAAAAAGCTTAATCTTTGCAAATACAGGAATAAATTACATTTTTATAATATATTCAAACAAATGCAGCCTTGATGAGCACTAAAAGAAGATACTACTTTCAAAATCGTTTCAAAATTCTCACTGACCTTAAAGTTACTGTGCATTTTATAGAATATGTATTAAGCCTGATATTTGTTGTACATCCTTTGTAGGAGGCTATGGTTGTCATCAGGCTTTTGGACATCCTTTGTGAAATGACCTCTGACTGCAAGGAGTTTATGGCCCTGCAGGATCACGCTGACCTTTTGAGCGCAACAGTCGGTAAATGCTTTTGCTTTTGTTGGAGATAGAAATCCTAATGCATTCTTAATGAGAATACACAAAAACCATGGGAAATTATCAAGTCTTTGCCATGAACTGAGAATGCAAAATATTTGTTTTGGTACAACTGTATAATCACTCTGTAAAAAGCCTCTCGTTTAAAAAACATGGGGCAGAGCTTGCTATCCCTCATACTGTCTCTCTCGCAGATGATTAACTAAACTGAAAAGCAAATCACACTCCCCTATAGGCTTTTCTCACCTTTTATATTTAAAAACTCCAAGCCATTTAGATAGGGTGATTGTATGAAACCGAAACCTCTGACAGGTCACAGTGATCTCATTGCAGACAGACACAGTCTTCATTCTTCCATGACTCTCCAGTCAGCAAGTTATGCCAGTATCCATCTCTCAGTTTCTTTGTCTCTCTCTTTCACTGTCATCTTGTATGTAATGTGTAAATTCTCCATCTTTGTCGTCTTCAGATCTCTTGAAAGAGGTGCACTTATTGGGGAAAACCAGTAAAAATGTATTCACAGCAGCACACGATTTCTCCTTGACAAGGCCAGGGGGCGCCGACACCCACCCTGCCCTCAGTTTCAAAGCTCATCTCATTCGACTCATTGGGAACCTATGTCATGGCCACGTTGTTAACCAGGACAAGGTACACAGTAGCTCCTGCAAGTCATTGTATGTGTGAGAGTGTGTGTGCATAAATATGAGATTTTACAGATATGAAAGGTGTATTCATGTTTTAGAGATGTGCAAACAACATATTTTCTAGAACAGACTCCATATACTACATATGGCTCAAAGACAGTACTTTGTTGTCCACATCAAATTAAATGTTCACATATATTGTGTATACATGTACAGAAAGGATATTAAATGCAAGTGTCTGCTTTAATGTTTCAAATTACTTTTTTGAAAATTAAATGTTTAATTGTCCTTCAGGTATGCTTTAGCAAATTTTGGCCTGCTATTTTTGATAATTCTTACTGAAAAATAGGTAAAACCTAGTGGTTTGAAGGATAGTGGCAAAGATTTAAAATTACAATTAGTTTTAGTTTTTTAATTAGTTTCTACACTGTATTCCTTTTAAATAGCTTTTTTAAGTAATCTAATCTGTCTTCTAAATATGCCTGACAAGATTTTTTTGTAAGTCATTGTAAATCATGGTAAAAAAATGTGTGATATTCGAGACTGACTGATAAATATGTAGCTTCACCTTGCTTGAAATTCATCAATAAAAGAGAACTGATTGATGGGTAAGAAAAACTGAAATAGTCAGTGGGATTGCCAAGGGAAGGAAGTAGTTAGCAAAATTCTTGGAAATCATCGTTTAAACTTCCTCTCCTGCGGTTTCTATGACTTGTAGGAATGTGAAGGAATGTGTTGGCAAAGAATGACGAAACTAATACCTAAGAGTTTGCAGCCAACTCCAATAATGTACTGATCAACGGACGGCACAACCCAGTCGTGGTAAACACATTAACAATACTGTGGTTTAGAGGCTTTCTCTCTGTCCATCAACCCAGGCCTGGGCTTTTTGTTTGTGGAAGCTCCCTCCTTGAAAACTAATCAGGGGATTAACGCTAGTAGATAAAGACTGGAGAACCATTCTGAATTTCATGCTTGTATCATCTCATTTCTTCCCCAGATCTTTTCCCACTTTGTTCCCTTTCTACTTTTTTTTTCTTTTTAATGAATTCTCTTGTAAGCAGCCTCCTGCGAAGGAGGGATTTTCAGGCTTTCAGGTCTATCCCCTTCAATCAGCACAGAGCAGAACCTAGCACCGGCCTTCTTAAATAGGGTCAAGGAACACAACTGAGAGGTCAGAGGTCAAAAAACAATAGCAAGTCTCCCCCAGCCTGCTCCCTCATTTTTTGACCAAAAACCTTATTCCAAAACCTTGTGAGCGCATGGCTCCCATTGCTGCTTTCTAATGGGCCGTTCACTCAGAATGCATTTTTGCATTCCACTACACTGCTTTTCCATTGCTTTTCTATCCAGATGGGTGTTTGATAGTTCTCGTCTCACGCATGAATTAAAACATGGTCAGTTTTTAAAATTCTGCATCTCTAGTCTACCTTAGATGACTAATTTGAACAGCTCTACATAAAAAAACAGCACCACACAATAGCACTTCTCACAAAAAACTAGAGAGGCTACCAACAACTGATTGGTAAACCAGACTGTTTTCATTGATACTTTGCTATTTTAATGCAATATGTTTTTTTTTTTAACTACATTTGTCTCCTCTTTTCTGTCATTGGTGGCAGTACAGTAAAGTGTAGGATCAGAAGTGCTGATGCCTCAAAACGCTGCCTCTGCAGTAGTCCACTACATGTGAGGATAGCCAAACAAAACTAATTTTGTGGCCGAAGCATACGGTTACATAAGTTTCCCTTCGTTTTATTGCTAGCACTATTTTCTCAATCAAACGCCTTGCTGGTCATTTAGCAGCAGAAAACTGTCAGAGCTTGTGTCTACTCTTTCTTATTAATTTTTTTTTATTATTAAAGGAATCAGGGTGGTTAAAGGGCAACCGCTGTAGCTCTTGGGTTACGATACATACTCAGGGTAATGTATAGTACAGTTAGAGACTGCATGTGACGAAAACCAGCGCAAACTCATATGACTGCGCCAAACCAGAGCTCAACCGCATGGACTTTCCTCCATGGAAAGTAATTGTTTTCTGACCAGTCTGGCTCACGATGCCCCTGTTAAAGACCATTTTCCTTGTTTTTTTCCATTTGTCTCCTATAGGTAAGAGAACTGGACGGTATAGCTCTCATTCTGGACAACTGCAGCATTGACAGCAACAACCCCTGTATCCTTGGTCATGACTCTCCATTCGCTCTGTGCTTTTATGGTGTATTTAATGAGGGTTTTCTGGGTTTGTGAAAACTGCCACAAGAAATTGCAAAGATATTGCTATCTAAAGTGCGAATAGCATTGTAATAGCCCCCTGAATTCCATTACTAATGGAGGTTTTACCACAACGTTTGAAGTTTGAATGATTGGTGGCTTGTTCAGAGTTGAAAACGCAGTTGAGATGTTATTAGAGCAAATCCAGCGTCTTGCCCAATGGTTTTATGTCCCTCCACCTAGCAACGTCCCCTGTAGAGAGGTGGAACTGTTGGGCTGACTCACGAACATTTAGCAGTCCTCACTCACCAGTCTCCTTGTGTGAAATATCTAGTCATAATAGTTTATAAAGCTAAATGTAGGTATTGCATATATGAGTAATTTTGTGGTGTTGACAGAAGTCAGTTTTATAGATGTGCAACACTTTCTGGAAAACTTGATTGAAATCCTGGGTGGAAAATCACCACTTGAATAAAATGAAGTGACATTTTGTATTTTTATAGTGTTGACCTGCATCCTGCCAACTCTGTTGAATATGAAACGGTTCATTGATAAGACGACAATCTGATGTATTGCAGCTGTGTTTCCAAAGGACCCTTGACTGATGCTGGCACTGTTGTTAAAAAAAAATGCTTTCATTCTCTAGCGACTACTGCCGGTGTGCATTAGAGAGAGCAGGGCACAGAGCCAGCTGCTCTTTCACTAGGGGATAAAACGCTAAGCTGAGCTTGTGTCCTCCTGTTTCCTGACCATTTCAGGAAGTTGTCGTTGTTGCTTACTGTTTATCGTGGCTGCTAGACCCAGTATTGCTATATTCAATTCTCTGCTAAGGGCAAAGTTTTGCTAAACTATTATGTGATATACTGATCTACCAATATATTGTGCATCTATGTCCTAAGTATAAATATTGACCGATTTGAATTTGCATGCAGATGGGTAAAAAAATTGCCTGAGTTATGTTGAAGGTGGTTTCTTAACCGTATATAGAGACCATAATATCATGAAGTCTTTTTAGTGGGTTTTTCTGGCATTAAACCAACAAGAACACCCTGACAACCACATAGCAAAACAATAACTTTCCTTAATATTTTTTCCAGTCATTAGCCAATGGGCTGTGTTTGCCATCCGAAACATCCTGGAGCACAACCTAGAGAATCAGAAGCTGATACAAGGTCTTCAGGGACAAGGTGTGGCAGACGACACCATGCTCAGAGAAATGGGCTTCAGAGTGGAAGAAAGGGATGGCAGTCTACTGCTCAGGCCCCTAAAGAAGGACCCGTAGTTAATTAAGTAGAGCTGGGAGACTGCTATCCCGGGATACCCATCCCCACACCCCTTTACCATGCTATATTACACTCTGGAGATGGCTTAAAACGCCCACAACACACTGGGGTCATTAAATATCCAATCAGTAGTTGGCAGTGTAAGGGGGTGGTCTGGGCTTTGTGTTCTCCACACAAGGGGAAATCAATCAGAGGAGCTTATCTGAGAGGACTCATGCTGATGTCTGTGATGCATTTAGCGGTCTTTGATTCCAACCCCCCCTCAAAGTGGGATTCAAATCCTATGAAACAAGGAGAACCGTGTCTTCCTGGCTTTTCAGCCACTAAAGAGACTCTGGTGACCAACGGAGTAGAGGTTAATCTCCAATTCAGTGCATTTTATAGAGACCAGGCCGCCTCTTGATCTGTACACGTAAAGTTCATCTCTGAATAGCCGTGAGACTCAGATCCTCCTTTTTGAAAGTGGATTTAAGATTTTGTGCTTTAAATCGGGTTTGTTTACAAAGCCGTGCAATTTCAACATTTCCCCTATTATTTGAACAAACTGAACAGATTTGAACAGATTGCTGTATGATAGGGCTGTCTATTTAACTTTAATTGAGTGCATTTATTATAATAAAACAACACAAGGCAATAACCCCTGTGTACATTCTGTAATTTCCAGTTTTACATTTATTTATTTTAAACCAATAGCTGCTTAATATTTTAGTGGAAGCTGTGATACATATATTTTTTTCAGGTTTTTTGATGAATAGAACAAAATAACAGAATTTGTAAAATCAGTATATTTTTGTATTAGTGTGAAAGTACTGTCATACATACACAATTATTTTAGAATTTAATATTGATTAGATGATATTGATTAAATTTAGTTTTTTACAATATTGTATACTCTGCATACTTTTAAAAGCAGTGTAAATTGGTCTTTACCCCTAATAATTAGCTGCTTTTCTATTTTACTAAAAGTGTTCGTAGATTCATGTTGATTGTGATTGTATACTGTCCAGCCTAATTAGAAAAGCAACCTCTCTCATACACACCAGAAGTCATTCATCGGGTCTTTCTTTCCATCTTTTTTTTTTACTTTCGTGATTATCTAGTTTTGCCTTTAGTTTGTCCAACGTGAGTCAGACCAGAAGTATTAGCTTGCAGAATCACATCTCGCCCCGTCCCATTCTGGAATGAGCTGAGTGGTCCACACACACACACACACCCGTAGCATTAATACCCCTCTGTGGAGGCCTCTGCTCTCCCCACCACACCCTGTTTTTTCTGCCTCATATTTTTTAATGACAAAATGTTTGTGCGAAACAATTGGGGTTGACTTTTCTCTCAATCCGGGGTATAGTGTTGGGAGCTTACGCGGTTCCGGTACCCAGCAGCTCAGACGGCTAACAAAACAGGTCCAGTTTACTTCTGCTTCGGTGGCTGCCTGCAATGCTTTTCACCCACAGGAAAAGACCAGAGGGGCAGAGAGCATACGGCGGGTGATTGAATGAGCCAGGTCGGATGCCTATTCAAAACCAGGCGGGAACAGCTCTGTGTCACTCCCAGATCAGCGTTTCGCAGTATCTACACCCACAACTATGAGCCGCGCGGTGCTTCTGGGAACTTTCCGAGATATTGATGTGCCTTTAACAACATGGCATCAATTTGCTTAGTAAAAAGATGAATTCAAATGACCACATATTGAGCTATTTGTTCCAAACTGTTCGATTCATTTATTTGTCTAGCCATTTGTAGTGTAAATCTTTGCCAAAAAAAAGTATAAATACCTCCAGGCAACAAAAAGATGAGATGGTTCCTTATAAAACTTGAATTCAGGAAAAGTCATAAAAAAAAAGCTTACATAATTAAACCGGGACAAAAATTGTAAACCTGTAATTAAACAATAAAAACATGACAAAGAAAACAGGATCAATAATTACTCTGAATATACCTGACATAAAGTGCCATATTCTCTACATAAAAAAATATATTTTAACACATTTACCAGCCATATAACTCGTATAAACAATTTAGATTTTTACAAAAATTGCTACTCAAAATATTTCCAGTGACCTTTCAACCGTTTTCAGACCCATAGCTGTATGGTCCATTGGCTCAGGCGGAATATAACTAGACTTTGTGCACACCGGAGCAGTGATGTGGAATCCCATGTCTCTGGCATTTGTGGGAATGGTTTGGTCACTCAAACGGTGGTGGGTCACATTTCTATTAAGTATGTAAAAGCTCTCTCTCTTTCGTTCCCACACGTTTAAACACTCACGTTTAGAGCATTGCAGCATACGTGGCCAAGTCTTTAAATGACTAAGCAAGCTTCTCTCTTCAAAAAAAAAACACAATTGGTTTTTGTTTACTTAAAGCCCACCAGTGCAGCGATTGGCAACGTATTCACCAAAATAATAGCTTCTTAAGTGTAGAAATGAGTTGACCATGTTTCTTCATCTGTAAACTGCAAACAAAGCTATTTTTACATACGCAGTGTCCTATACTGTTTGGGGTTGAGTTTTGGAAGCATCGGATCAGTAGCAATGATATGAGAAGTTCATACTTCTGTGTACCATTAGGAGACATCTACAGTATGAACATATTCAGACCTTTTCTCCAGAGAGAAGGAAAAAGGTCATGTTTTTCAGTGTTCAAACATACAGTGTGACTGAAGCTTTCCAGCGTTGCAAAGTTGCAGCACGTCTTTCCTCTTGAACTCCCACTGGGACAGTTCTTCTTGCCTTCATGTGAGAAAGATCAGCTTTGTGGGCAGTCCCAGCTGACTTCTGATCTACAAAAGCCGTGCACTACATATGTAGCGTCCATATGTTTGCATGAATTCACAAAAAGTCAGTCTGAGGTCAGTGCATTTTCCTCTGAAGTTCCGGTATCTTCAAAATTCATCCCAGTCTCCTTCAGCGGGGCTTTCTTGCATAAAGACTGCCTGATGTGCAAAATGAAGCCACTTCCATTTCTTGTTTCTAACACTTCCTGTTTCTTTCCATTGGCTTTTTGCCTTTCTTTCTTGTCCTTTCCTCATTTACAGGTAAACACCTCCGTCTTTTCACTGCAGGTGTTACACTTAACGAAGCAGCACCACTGGAACTTGCAGTTGCACTGCCACACGCGCGTGTACTGATGGGTGTTGTGGCCCCGGCCGCAGCACATCTGGTTGCAGCCATCCGTGAGAGGGGACGTGTGGTTACACAGCCGCCCTCTCGTTCCCGCACTCCCCGTCACAGTGTCCTCCTCGCAATAGTTGGGCGAGCGCTCCAGGTAAACCAAGTCTGTGTCGGTGGGCTTTATGTACCCATGGGACTGCTTGAGACGCAGGAAAGACGGTTGGCGAAAACGCGTGGCTCTCACGGCCTCCACCTCGACCGCAGTAGCATAACGCTCCTTAAGGATGTAGCCGATCTCTCGGAATTTCGGCAGAGTCGTCCAACAGGTTTTTGTGGTACATGAGCCGGAGACGCCATGACATTTGCATTCCAGCTTCATCCTTTCCTCTAGAACCTGCAACAGTAGAGAAAGACCCAGTGTTACCAAAAGATTGTGCTTTGTTTTAGAAATGAAAGGTAATGTATATATTGTACTGCTGGGCAATGATTATTTTGTGTGTACATATTTAAGAAAAATGCTGTCTATATATATATTTATCATTTATATTAATTTAAATTAAAGAATATATTATATTATTAATCACGAATAATATAGTGACTTTTAAAATGAAATATATATATATATATATATATATATATATATATATATATATGATTTTGTAAATATAAAATGTAATTATAAATGCAAAATATAATTTTTAATACTTTAAATTTAAACAAATTAAGCAGTACATATTGCTTTATTACTTGAATTTGTTTACAATATTCAGACATCAATTAAACGTATATTGTTTATTATGTTATATGTTATATTTATTTGCAATGCTCAGACCTTCAATAAAACACGATGCTATGCGTGTGTGTGTATGTATGTATGTATAAATATGTTGTAACAATCCTGAATGATACTATATTTTACATTTTTAAATAATGTGGTTTAACTGGTTTTTCTTTCCTAGTAAGACTTGCATAGTATTTTACAATGGGCATGACTTCATCAGAGGCCTCTGAAGCTGTGGTGCGAGTGAATTTCATGCAGCTGACGGGTAAGGGAAATTCTTGACATTTTATTTTGACTGTTTTCAGCAATTTGAACCAAAACCCATTATTCAATACGTCCTGAGCAATGTTTCAAAGTGCCATGCCAGATATCTGTCAAAACTGAGAGGAAAAAATATGTTTTAGCCAAATCATACCCTGTAATTTTCTCTACCTTCCGAAGGGCCACATCAAAGAACTAGAGAAATGTCCATAATTCTCAAGTCCCCATTTATGTATATGGTTACATTTGAGTTAAAAGCAGAACTATTTGGCTGTTTGATGTGTTACTGATATGTTCAACAGACAGCGGTACGTGATAGTTGACATTTACCCGTTTAGTTAAATGTTAATATTCCCCTTCAATAAAAGGATTTGAGATCCAGTAGTAATATTCCTATGTTTTTACCCCTTTAAGTCTTTCTGTTTAAAAGCAGTGGATCACCATTCATTGTTTTTATGAACTAAAAGACATGAAAACATGGTCATTGTTTAATTAAATTTTGTATATATACACGTGTACACACACAGCTTTTCTTGCATACCTTTCTTCCTGCTTCATTATTGTGCAGGTTCATTAGTCTCCTTGCGTTTTTTTTAATTTCTCGGGCGTCCACAAAGCGCCTGGAGAACTCCACTCCGTATTTGACGTCTGCCGAGCAGCCGCCCCATTTCCAGCCCTCCTCCTGGTCGTGATAGCCCTGCTTTTCTCTGTCACAGCCGCAGTGGCTCAGGTTGCCCTGACTGCATGCTGCTGTCACAGCGTGGGCAACACCTGCTGCAGTGACGGCGTAGGTAAATGCAGCCTCCTTGCTACCTAGGAAGAAGAGAGTAGATGATTTGACACCATTGACATCCCAAAGATTCATGCCAGTGCATCTTTCTTTGATTTCCCACCCAACAGTGTATATTCTACATTTACTAGCGGGGTCCAACTTTCAATGCAAAACAGCGAAAACACACCTGATTGTAATTTTTAGCCCTAAGAAATGATACACTGGTTCATGTTTGATTTATTTGTGATGGTACTGTAAATCTCCAGGACTGAGCACTTTTGATCTCAAGATTGATGTAAGGAGACTAAACTGACCCCTGCTGGTCGGCCTTTATGAAAAGAGGTTAGTAAGAATGGACAGACCACTATAAAGATGTCTTTACTGTTATCTCTATACTAATGAATTAATTAAACAAATGAATGTAAGTTTCATTTTTAATTTAAAAAAAAGCTGTTGCATTGGTTTGTCCATTGGTTTATTATATGCTAAATGGATTTCTGAATGATTTTGGTTTGTAACTGTGATCTTTTTGTTTTGTGTAAAACTTTTTTTTTTTTAATTGTAATTTTCACTATTATTTCATTTTTTTTCTATTTGCTTGCTTATTTATTTTATTTATTTTTTATTTTGTTGGTTATGGGTGCCACGTTGTGAAGAGTTGGAACATGTGCAATTATAGTCAGATCTTGTTCCCAGACTTTAGATGAAGATTAATCATCAAGGTCTGCCAATAATACCGCAATATTTAAGTATATACCGATTTGCGTTTACAGTATAAGCAAGAAATAAATATGAAATTGCTGTTGTTTTCTTTTTTTGGGGTAATATCCCTCATCAAGATATGCTGGCAGTGAATCTTGTTAAGGCAACAGTGATTACCCTCTTCATCCTGCAAAATGAAAAAGACCATTAGCGGTGTGGTTTTTCTCATAGCTAAAGCCAAAGACCTATAACTGATCATCAGGTTTGACTGAGCCCAGGATATTTCCCTTCAGCCAAAAGTGAATTCTACAAAGTCTTTGTATAATTTGACAAGTTATGCATGCCTGGATCTACTGGTGAATTTTAACTACTGTTATTCTAATGGATTTTGTGGGAAAACACATTGGCCTTTCAGTAAAGTTCACAATGGGTATTCAATAACCCACTGATAATCCTGAAAGGCCCATTCAAAAATTCAATTTTGAGAATTATGAAATTTGATAAAAAAACAAATCATCTTAGAAGATTTTTCTGCTGTGGGTATAATGTCTTTCTTCTTAAGTTTGTTAAATATTTTAGTTGATTTGATTACACTTTTAGTGGCAGTACCAATACAAATATAGCACACTGAGCATTTTTATGGTTGAATCAATTAGTGCAGAAATTGAGTAAATCGTCTGTATTTCTAGATATCGCAATATATAACTCAACTTTTCTGCTACAATTTACCAATACAACAGCGTTTCTTTCTCTCGCACAAGCAATTTGCACCACAGAACATAAAGAGCTCCACAGACATTAGGAGCCGTATATTAAAGTATAGAGCTCACCAAAGCTGAAAAACATACATTTCCTTGAACAAAAGAAAAAGATTATGTTGTGCAGAGCCAACCAACCCCCAAAAGAGTGATTGTTACCAGGACCATTGGATTAAACACAGCCTCGCACCGCACCCTGACCGTAACAAAATATTTCTAAACTGAAAGGCAATTTAAATGGGAGTGTTATATTTAAAAAAAAAACCCTATTACTGTGTGTTCTCCTGGTTGGGGTCACTGGTGCCACGTATGTGTGTGTGTTTAACTGTGCAAATGTTTAGTTGAAAGATGTTTTAAACTAATTGTGGACATATTGCGTCCACTCTCTTGTCATCTCGATTGTTTTGCAGGGCCACACTCTCACAGAAACACAACGCCGCCAAAGCGACACACACAAGCACAGCTCACGGGGCTGCACCTACTGACCTACTCTGAGCTCTTGCCCAAAGACGGTCCTCTCGCCAAGGGCAGAGCAGTTCCATCGTCCGTAGCGAAACTGATACTGGCACTCGTTGATGCCCAGCTGAGCACCCTCCCCAATGATGATGATGGCATCTGGGCGGCTCTGGCAGATGGCACGCTGTCGGGGGGCCAGGCCGGGGATCTTGTTGCAGATGATGTTCGCGCCCAAAGCCACGACTGAAGACAAAGCCCTTTGGAGGAGACCAGATACACTGATATGAGCAGCTGATGTAGACCAGGAATTCAAGAAATGGGGTCAGTTCACCCAAAAATGGAAATTCTGTCATCATTTGCTCACTTCATGTCATTGCAAACCTGTATAACTGAAACAATCAATGGGTCCAGTGCTGTTTTGGATCCCATTGACTTTCACTGCGTGAACAAAAGCAGTTAGAACATTCCTTAAAATATCATCATCTGTCTTCTGCAGAAGACAGAAGAACATGAGAGTGAGTAATTGACAAAATTGTCCTTTGAAATCTCTTCAGCATTTAATTTTCTTGGTTATTGGACTGCAACTTTTTAGAAGATGAACTGCTTCTAAAAGGTTTGTATAAACCCTTCAAATAGCCTCATGATTTAACTGTCCTCTGCCAGACAGTTTCCTCACAGACATTTCCATCTTTTTCAGTACACTACAGGAAACACTTAGTGGACTGCCTTTACCATAATGAAAGAATTTAAGAGCATCTCATGACTCATTTAATGCAGACCAACAAACAACACAAAGCTCATGAATCAAGCTTTTACAAGCAAGAGTGGAACTGAACTTGATTTAAAAAGCAAAGGGGTCCCAAATAATATCTAAACAAATCAGACAAAAACGACATACAAATATGCGATCGCAGAATATATGCAATTAAAGTGAAACCACACACAAATGTGTATTACTCTTGTAAATCAAGCCGTCTGTTCTTAAACAAAGTGAACCCCAATGTTAGTGTATTGACTAACAATTAAAAAAAAAAAAAAAAAACGGATTACAGAAACAACTATTTCTGACACAGTGGGGGATGTTAGTACTAATGATTGCAAGATGAAGTCCTATTTTAGAGCAATACATCTACTGTCCAGATACAAATTTGAGCCTCGAACGCCATGCTTGAGAAGAGCTACCAAAACTAGAGTGTCTATTCATCAGTCACAATAACAGCTTAGCATTCTTGTTGAAAGAATGTTGTTTAATAGCATCTGAATACAGGGAAACTTTAAAAGGCCTTTTTTAATGGAATTCAGCAGATTTCTTTGGCCTCCATAAGAAAGGAAAGTCCATGAAGAACATTTTAGGCCACCAAGTGACCTAAAACTAAGAACTAGAGAACAAAATGTAAATTTGACAAATTCTAAGTCTATCTACCACCGATGACCAGGATCCATTTAAAGCACATTTATAACATTTGAAATGTGTGGCTCAGTAATTTCTCCAGTCTGAACTTTAGTGCAAATAAAAGGTTCACTCTTTTCCAGCCACATCTCGTACATCTCACCCTCTGTTTCTTTCTTTTTTTTCTTTTCTTTTTTCCAAATGCGGTTTTCCAATTACAAGTGTTTGAGATCAGAACATGATGTTGTTATGAGTAAAACATTATCCTCACACTCTCACACCAGATGAATGAGAGATAATCTCATCAATTTTGACTGAATGAACTGGTTTGTACTGGCATGACAAGTTTATATAGCCTATAACTGCACAGTATGGATAGTAGGTCTATATAACTGGAAAACTGCTCATTTGGATAATTAATTGCAGTAAGAACTTAAAAAAAATGTTTTGCTGCCTGTATAGTTTGATGTGAAGTTTATAACTGGTGTGTAACTAACTGATATAACCTTCTGGAACTACTAAAATCTGGTTTTGTATCTCAAAATACACTATTAAACGCCGTAATATTGCAGGTGGTAAAGGCAGATAATGAATAAAAATTCATCAAAATGTGCCTTTTCATCAGGCTAATAAGCATTTAGTGTTACCTACACAAAAACAAGCACCATCAGTGCAACACAGGACACTTAAAATGCAATAAACATTAACTAATTAGCCATACTGTGCATAACTGTTTCCAAAACCAATAAACATAACTACTTAAGATAATAACACTTGTAGGAATTTACTCTATAGAGTATGGATATATCCATACTACTCTATATTCTTACTTTTTTTTTAAATTAAGTTCAACGTTTTCAAGTAAAAGAACATGTAACCGCAGCCACATCGTGTAACAGCAGGTGCACTAAATAATGCCGTTTCCAACATGATTTGTTTGCACTCTTAAAACCCGTTCATATCGACTGTCTGATCTTGGAATGGAATAAGAATAATCACTAATTTAACGTTAATTGCGCTTGACTGCTGTGCCAAAAACGCCGACAAGGATAGCCTATCAAAGGTCAGAATCAAAACGAAAGCAGTAGTTCAAACCTACAGGTAGCTGCCGCTGGTGAGGATGAGGAAGATCTGGGGGTAGTAGACTGACAGCAGTGCACCGCAGGATGAGATGCTGCGCATGGTGACATTGAAGAGAGCGCGTGGAGAAAGCGAACTTTTGAGGTTTCGTCGTGACGTTACGCTGCTGCTCGGCGAGCTGCGGGCGCGGAGACGCGGTCCGTCATCTCCTGCGCGATACAGGCTAATTCAGAGTGTGCTCCCCGCCGCGGGCTGACGGCTGATTTTAGGGATTTTGGGTCTTGTGTCGGTGCTTTGTCATTGGCAGAGGGGGGGACACTCCAGTCCGCCCACCTTTACGGGCACGGTTGAGTGACATCTCCGCCTTTTTTTGTGATGTATTGCGCTCAATGTCAGAGAGAGTGATGAGACATGGACAGAAATCTGATTCGATACCGTTTCTTTTAATAATAATAATAGTTGCACGGTCTGTTGGGAAGACCTTGTTTACTTTTTGTGTGACACAAAAAAATGAAAGCTGGAGGTTTCTGAAGTGTTCTGCTTTGGCAGACTACAATTCCTTACAGTAAATGATGCATGCAGCTTCTCTCATCACTGTAGATGACAGGCATGGGTCACTAAAACGGAGCTGTGTAACGAGGGTGCGAATTATGAGGGAGTTTGGGGGTTGTCTAAGCCCCCAAATTAGGCTCAAACTTATAGATATATTCGTGTTACACAATATGTATGTATGCGTTAAAAAGGTTCAAAGTTGTATTACAAGTACGCCAAGTAGGTGATTGAGAAAATAATAGTGGCGTTAATCAGACGCGGTATCCATAGCAACAGTAGGTGTCTCGAGCGCCTTTTTTTAGTATCCGAACCTGGCGGTATATATCGACGAAACGTTACATTAATAAGTACAAGTATGTGATTATCCATCGATTTATTCCACATTGATTTACCTGTCACATGTTTGTGCAGTTTTTTGTTTAAAAAGTCTAAACGCGCTAAAAAAAAAGAAAGAAAAAAGCGTCTGTCCTTGTGGCGCCAAATCAGATCTGTTGCCTGAGGCGAAACTCACTGACAAGAAATTTCCTTTAAACTTCGACTCTCTTAAAAGTAATCGAATATTTGTAGACTGTATACAACTAAGCAATAATCTGGCAAGTTACATACTGTGTTGGAAAATCATGTGGTTTCTAGCTGATTTTAGATGCTCATTAGCTGGTCGTTGGGTAACGTTAGTCTAGCTGGATTGTTGTTGGTCCAAGATTGTTTACTAGCAAAATAAGACATTTTTAAAGTCAGTTAAGTTTAAGCAACTTTTAAAGTTTTGTTTTATTTTCCACAGATCAAAAAACGTCAAACTGGTATGGAACTATATAAAGGTAAGTGAATTATGAAAGAAATTTAGTTTTGGGGTGACTAAATACATGTATTATGATAATCACTCCTTTAACTTGGTGCCATTTTTTCTTTTATTACATGCATTGCAGTGCAACTTTTTCACATACAATCAAACCTACATCCAGATGTTCAGAACTTGCAAACAACAGAAACTCATTATTTATTCAAAAAGGTTTTGGTTCCTATCCATACAACATTCGGAATAGAAACCTGCTCCATCTAGTGGCAATAGAGTAATATTGCGTTCTGTAATAATAAGTAGTCTACTACAGAAACTTAGTGTACATGTAATCAGTCGTATGGAAAAAAAATCATAGAGCGCGTATGTAAAAACAACAAATGTGTTCTCTCATAATGAAAAACATCAAGTCAAATGCTGTTGGCTGATTGCTGAAGGAAAGCAACAAATTTACTATCCCTTGTAAAGATGTTCTTTGCAAACAAGACTTGTTTGCTCTAAGGCAGAGAACGTTGGACAGGATAGAAGGTGGGCAATTAGCTGTGCAATATCATAAGCTTCAAAGGGTGGATATGTTTATGAGCCTCTGTCTTTGTATAGTGCAGAGATCAAAGTGCACAGCGTGTTCAGAGTTTCTGCTTCTGTTTGTACTTGATGGTTGAAGCAGATCTCAGGTTTTGCTAATGGGATGGAAACTCGAACCAGAATGCTATATAGTTTGGTTTTGGATTCATGTTATTAATCTGGCATACATTACCATTTTGAATGTCACTATGCATTTCAGTCCTGCAATGAACAGTGCCGCTGGGGAGCACTATGGTTGCAGTTGACCTTTTTGATGATTTGCAAGACCTTGTTATGCATGTATTTAAGGTATGTGCTCCAGCTTAGCCAACCATTGCGCTTGACATGGTGTTTGATAAAGCAAATCTAGCTGTATTTGGGAACATGGATTTTGGAGATGATGCATTAACCTATAAGAATATACCTCCCTTTGATTATTATGACTTATGAGTAGCACGCTTTGCACTTGAAACATCCTCTTTTTTTCCCCTTCTTAAATGAAATGTTAATCCTTTTGTGATGATGTATTGTTTTTTTTTTTGTTTGTTTGTTTTTTTTTTTTTCTGTTGCACAAGTCAAAAGAATGGCAGATATAATTGAAATCTTCTATTCGAACCCATGTTCCAGGCCACTTGTAGATAAAGACCTTGTTCCTATAAAAACTTGAAGCCAAGAGAAAATTATGGATAATATTCAAAGAGAATGGAAGGGAGGAACCCAAAGAGAAGAGAAAAAAAAAACTCCCAATCTGATGCTTTTGTTAGTGTTTTTGACCACAGAGCTTTCTAGCCAAAACTGCACTTTAGCTGTGCTCTCATAGTTTGGAAGGTTACACAATGGAATCTGTTTCTTTTCATTGACTTCATCAAGATTGTATAGGAATAGAAGACAATTTTCCTCGTCTTGGGGGAATATCATTGTCTCATTGCATTTTGTCAGTGACCCGTTTGCTCGAGAGCCCTTTAAAAATGCCAGCTGAGATGGAAAAGGCTTGTTTAGCACTTTTGTTCTGTAGTACAAGGAATGGCGAATGAAAAGTGGACATCAATACACCCCACCTCCCTTCAGGGCTGTTGGTTTCATTTCTTCATCTGCAATTACTTTCTGGATTTTTTATTTATTTTTTTTCTCTGTTGCACCCCGTGACACAGTCCAAGTGCGTGCGATCAACAAGTTGGTAAATCACAGTTGATTTTGACCACATGATGCTCTATCGCAGTTGAATTTGATCACATGATTATGATGATCGGCTAAATCTTCAGAACTGACAAAAGAAAATTGTAAACACGTGTACGGAAATATGTTTTAGAGACATGTCTTCCCAATTACAGTCCATATAAAAAAAAGAAAAGAAAAGATGCACGCAAAAGAAGAAAAAACTGCATACTTTCATTAATGTGTTGCTTATAAATGTCTCTGTAAATCACACAATTTCCTATAAGTTATTCCAGAATTTATTCTTTTTCTTTCTCACTCAAAACATAAACCAGATGCTAGTACGTCTACCCACAAACAGATGCAGAAACAGCTGGAGTAGTGACATTGTGGTTTGATAGTTACCAACTGGCAGCATATAGAGTTTCTTTCATTAATAAATCAATAGTAAACTACTTTCATTTTTTTTATTTTATAAAAATCCCCAAATTGTAGCAATTGCTTGTCATTATATTACAAGCATACTTTACAATATCTTTTAATATATTTTGGGAAACTTTAATTTAAGAAGACCTATCTTGCCTAGATTACTTGAGCGCAATATTGAAACATACCAGTAGAGGGAGGCAGAGCTCCAGAAAATTGATCCCCTCCTTCCAGTTTTCAGACCAGACTTCCACCAATCACTGTTGTAAGGATATCCACTCTATCTGTCCCTTCATCAGAGTAAAGTCCCCACGTCAGGTTTAGCAACGCTTCCCTCATCCTCTGGTCAGAGCAGTTTTGATAAATGTCCACAAGGGGGCTTTACTTGACTGCCTAATCGCAAAAAATGAAGAAATGGACTGCCGCCCCAAATGAGAACTGCACCTCACTGCTCCCGCCATCTTGTATCCCACCCTCAGAAGTATAAACTTATCCACTGTCGATTAAGGCTGAATCAAGACTGCCTGGCTCGGACCCAAAGCCCGCCATTTTTTAGAATACGAGGTCAGAAAAATCGCATTGCACGGGGTGTTCAAACAGCATTCGTTGTCTACAAGTCATTGTGCCAAGATCATTTGATGTGGTTACATTTTTAGATCTCACTTGAGATTGTTAAATTTTGCAAAAGATGGTGTAGGATGGTAATACGTATTTAAAAAGAGCACAGTGATGCATACCGTAGCAAGTCATTTTGTGGTAGTGAAGCATATGAATGTAATGTTTCAAATATTACAGAAACCTAGCAGTATGACCTTGGGATTTTTCTAGATTTTAATGATATTGTTATTCACAACACCAAAAAAACTTGAAGTATGTGAGATAAGTAAAAAGTACTTTGGAAGGAACAAGAGGTCCAGAGAAAAAGGCACAGAGCATTGACTTTTTCCTGCGAGTCAATCTTTTATGCCAATTTTTTTTTTCTTTTTACAACAGCCTCGCTGTGTTAGTGCTGACCTGGTTGATGGGGTCTGTGTGTAATCACACGGGTGGACTGAAGGGTCACCTAAATGGCTAATTGACTTCTAATGAAAGTTCTTTCCCAATTCCACAATGTGTGTGCTTGTGAATGCAGGATGATGTAGAGAAAAGCCACAGGTCAATGCAGAGAATGAGAAAGAGGGATGGAAAGACTGTAAGATGGGTAAAAACAGAGAGGCTTGTCGTTTCGGTGCCCATGTGATGAATGCCTGTTGGGACAACAGATGTGTGGTGATGTCATGCAGTGTGTGTGTGCATGGGGAGGAGAAATAGCAAAGTGCAGTGAATTCTCTGCTTGGTAGTGTAAATTCTCAGTCATTCCTGTTGTAAAGACCGAATTGGACATTAATGTTCAAGTTGGTTCATGCTGATTTGAAGCTGGTTGATGATAAAGATCTTGAGGGTGATGCCACCATTCAAAACATGGTGGGATTTAAACCCCATTTTGATTGCTGACCTCCATGGTTTTCGAGAGTAAAAGGAAAAATATTTTATCTTTCATTATACAAAACCCTGTCTCACTATAACAGGCCACTGAACGATAGGTTTCTGATTTAATTGCGGTTGCAATGTTAAACTTTTGCCACTGTCTTTTGACTCTCTGTGAGAGGCATAAGAAGTCAATTGTTCTTGCGGTATGCTGTGACAATAGCTGTTTGTCATCATGTGGAGCCAGAGAGAGACGGGGCAGCGCACACAGTAACTTCACTACACCGCTGCCAGTGCTAGGCTTTCCAGGCAGGGTCACACCAAGGTCAAAGTGTGTTCGATCACACCATGTTGTGTGCCAAATTTTTAACCCATTTGGTTTCTTCTATTCTGTAATTACAAGCGATTTTGTTGGTAGTATATATCTAGCGTTCTGAGAATGGCATAGCTGAAGACCAGCTGTCAGGCTGATTGTGGGAACCTGCTACGTATTTGAACCAAATTATTGTTTTTCCACATTTAGGTTTGAAACCGAGGTCGGCAGGGCAGTCGAGCACTTGTAAATAAATCCTTCAAAAAAAGAAATGCCTCGCTTTTTTTAGAGCCTCGGAGCTCACAGTTTAGTGATACACTGTATGTCTTAAATGTGTGATTTCACAGATTAAACCAAATCTCAGAATAAAAGGGATTTTCTATGGAGAATCACTGTTGATAATGCAGTTTAGTATAGGACTAAGGTTAATCTGTTTCTGGGAATCGGACCAAGATGATGCAAATATGAACTAATTCTTAACTGTTTCATGTGATTATATTGCTTGACGTCCAGAAAAGGCAGTTGTAAAAGAAATATCTTCTGAATGCCTGTCATGCCAAAAGGATTCCGTATGTTTTAAGAGCTGAATCAACATCATATCAAAGCGCCAACACCAGAGGAAATCACTCTTAATGTAAAGTGATACACACAGCTGTCGGTCTTAACTGGGCTCACCGTTTTTCACTTCAGCTCAGACAAAGAGGCCATGCAGAGCCAATAGTCCGATTTTTCACTTTGGGCACTTGATTTACTATGAAGAAATAGGTGTCAGCATTGAGAATATGTTACGGATGTTATCTGGTTTTGTGATAAAGTCATAGGTGTGCTCTAGGTTTTATCGTTCTCTCATTGCCTCAAGCCTGTGACCCCTTTTTGAGGACACAGCTCACTTCTCGGTAATCATTCACTTGTAGCCTTGGGTTGCCGGGCTGTGACAGGCATTGTCTTGGCTCTTAAAAAGCAAAGTAAAGATATCTTGTATAATAGACTTGCATTACTGAAACCCCAGGCATGTGTTTTTGTTCCAAAATCCATGACTCAGCAAAAATTTAGTTCTTTTTTTTTTTTTACTCTGTATATACAGTAGTATTCACACATTTTGAGGCTGGTAAGTTTTTGTAATATTTTTGTCTCTCTTGCTCCACAAAGCCCCAGTTATTTAAGCCCCAGCTGTAAAACTGTAAAATTATGGAAATTTACTGTGTTCAGTCTTCAGTGTCACATGATCCTTCAGAAATCAATCTAATATGCTGATTTGGTGCTCAAGAAACATTGCTGTCAGTGTTGCAGTTATGCTGCTTAATATTTTGTAAAATATTAGAATATCAGAATTATTTTATTAAAAAACATTTATTTTTAATTGAAATATAAATTTTTGTAACATTATAAACATGTTTACTGTCACTTTTCTAAATGTATCAAATACTTTTGAAATAGAATTTATTTAAAAAGTTTTTAAAAGTTTTCTTTTTAAGTTCATATAATAGAGTAGATGCATAGATGACAAAACAGAATTTCACAATCATAGAAAGATGGATTTTGACAACATTATTGCACAATAACTGTATAACCATACTAGATAGGCATATATTAAAAGATTATTTTAAAAAGTGATGTAATAATAATATTTACTGACCCTTTTCGAAGGATGGATGGATAGACAGATAGATATTCTAAGTAGATTCATATAAACATTAGATGAATAAATAGATACAATAAAAGAAAAGGTTTATCAAAGAAAGAGTTTGTATTCATGGCAATGGCATCATCATTGCACTAATTATGATAAAAAGAGCGTTCTAGACATATAGAGAGATGTTGAAGTTTTCTCCTTATTTAGTTTATGAATAACGGTGATAATTCTCTGAAATTAATGTTTGTTCTGGTAACGGCGAGACACTGGCAGAGTGCAAGTGTTGTGGGTGTGGCACTGCAGCGTGCCCATAGACGCCGGTCGTAGAGGGAGGCAGGGGGCCGTTGCAGCGTGCCTTTCTCTTTCGCACTCTCTCTCAGTGTCCCGCCCCCTTTGCCATCTCTTGGCTTTCCCAGAATGCCCTCTGTCTGAGAGCACTGGCCTGAAATAAAACTATGAGGGCCTGCACGGAGAGAATGGGAGCTTTGTCTCAGCTGCCATTTACACTGTCTGGGGGCATAGAGACAGAACTCAAAGAGAGTGTCTGATTGCAAATTAGCACAGCCCAGGGCTCAATGCTCCGTACACTCATACACACTCATGCACTGGCGGTGCGAGGCGTGGAGAAAGTTCTGCCGCTGAAGATCATTACGCCTGAATAGTGCCACATTTCAGTCAGGGGCACAAAAAATAATTAGCAGCAGGCTTCTCTTGAGCTGACTTGTGTATGACCGAAGCATTTGGGGTTGTTTAGTATGCAAGTGATGCCGGGTCTGAATTTGTGATTAGCTGAAAGACAAAAGGTGCAGCCGGTGCACTGCAGGAGCGACGTCTCTACATCAAGTGGGCCTCTCGCTGCTTTTCCCTGTGATTGGCATGCGTCAGGCGATTGCATTCAGTTTGTTACATGATGACTCTATTAGGCGTGAGATTTCATCAAATGCAGGTGTAATCGTTTTAAATCATTTGACCTAAAAGCATTCCGGCCAGCTATTTTCAAGATAATCGGCTGCCTTAGGAAGCAATTTCTAACCGGCACAGAGCCCTAAAAATTGTGCATATTAAATGTCATAAAATCAGATCTCCCCTCGACTTTCTGGTTTACACATTTGGAGCACTTGCTGGCATTAATATCTTCCCTTTTTTTCTTACGTATATGTATTTATTTAATATGAGAGGCGTGTATAGCTGAAGACAAGAATAAGTTTCATGCGAACATGTGATGCCATGCGAACTCAACAACCCTTCCGTTATAATCTGCTTGCCACCATCTCATGTTAATTCCCATGAGGCCGCTTTGTGTAGGACATAAACACACGCGCGTTCACACATAGGACACAATTTGGTCCTTTAATCTGATTAGCTGTGTGTGTATGGATGAACCTGGGTTCACTGAGTGTGTTCCTCTACGTCTGCTTTAACCACCGGCACAGAGTGAAGCAATGACTTTAGTATTTATATTTGATTTTTGAGTTCAGAGAGGAAAAATGCAAGGTAATTAGTTCCAAAATGTATCTATAGCATTCATATCACATGTCAACACCATCCTGTATCAGAATTAATATTTAACTTAAAAGATACACTAATGTTACCCCTACCCCTTTTGCCTACATTTCTTTAATAACAAGGGTAATAACTAAATGAGGGTGTGATGAAAGCTTTTACTTGTTTTTCCTTTAATTAATAACATTTTCCGGCTGAGTGAGGTTTTTAGATATTATTTATTTTTTTATGCACTTTGTATCAGAGAAATATTGCCTTGTTTACTAACAAAACTTCTATCTGAACCTGACAGATAAAACCATACTCTGACAGTTTTAAGTGGCTTTGCAAAATATTTTCTTATAAGTAGGTATTGCTTTAAGACATGCATTTGTGAGATTGTTATTCCTGACTGTGAACCACAAATTCAGCAGACTTGACTTCAAGGAGCACTGTGGCATGAAAAAAAATCTAACTAATGGTCTCTGAGAGCCAATAATAGGGATAAACTAGAATTTTGTTCTAAATATTTTTTTAACAGTTTACAGTATACAGCATAATATATATATATATATATATTAAAACATCTAACACATTCTATAATTATACTTAACATCCAGATACAAATATTCATGTTGCAATTTAGTATGTGAAGACATCCTTAAATAATGAATGAGTGAATGCATGACTCACATCACACACTGTTAGCCAAAACCTGATGAAAATGCCCTTCAGAATGCCTTTGATATCACACACACAGGTCTAACATCATATCACATAGCCTGAAGTCCTTCTCACTTAACCCATTTAATGTTTTGTTTGTGACAAATGTTTTTTTTTTTATTTTTTAACTATGAATGAAAGTGCATTGTAATATTGTTCGTGTAAGTACATGATTGAAGCTGTATAATGCCAGATGTCAAGGCTCTATAAAACATGTTGCAAGACAGATACAGTTACCATAACTGATGCATCATTTTAAAGGGTCTATTATTCTTATATAAATGTCTCATAAAAAATCATGATGAACTTGTAAACATCAGTGGTCACATTTTTAATGAGTAACAGACTCATATTATACAGTTGCAGTCTTTAATTGTTTTTTTAAATATTGTTAAAAGAAATGAAACAATGTAAAAGCAAAAAAAAAAAAAAAATAACATTAACATTACCACAGTGCCTGACAGTAGAAATAAATACATAAATGATCTTTATTTTTTTAGCATTCTGTTGCATCTATTTGAGCAACTGTTTACAGTTTTAACCAGGGATATACTAGCAGTCAATTTTTTTTCTTCTTTCTCTCTTTTTTCCTTTCAGAAAAGGCATAAAGTTTATTTTATTGTACTATCTAAGAAGTAACATACTTGTGCTCACTCATCTGGTAAAATGTTGGGATTAAATGGGTTAAATGACGGATTACAAGACCCGGGACATCTACAAACATTTATGAAAAACTTTATAGAATGGTTAAACGCCTTTAAATATTTCACATGCAGACAGTCATACTATATGGTACTTCAAATATTGTATTAACACTACATAAATCGGTAATGCAACAGGTTGTATGTCTTATTATTTTTCAGGGATCAGCAAATGAGCAAATATAATTCCTATTACTCTCTTCCTTATTAAAAAAATAATATATAAACATCAATGACGCTATCAAACGAGGTTTTTATTAATTTACTTTTATTTAATTGCTGCGTTTCCTTTTTTGAGATCAACCATAACATCCTCAAGTCGAACCCTTTTTTTTTTTTTTTTTACCTCAGATTTGTCGTCGGTTTGAAAACGGACTCGTCGAGCTGCAAAAAACGGGTCGAGCACGACGGGCCCGTGAATTAAAATAAAAAGCCCCCACAACCGTCACCGTTATATATCCAATGTGAATAAGAGTAAACAGTGTGTTATTTTGTGCTGATATTAGATAGGTCAGCGGCTGCTGTCTGGCTCTTGTGTAACGGTCGGTGCGCGCGCTCTCGTGTGTGTGTGTGTGTGTGAGTGAGTGAATCACAGTTCACCTTAGTTGAACTTGTGTGATCTAGTTCACGGTAGTGTGAGGCTGTTGGACCGGTCCGATGGCTGTTGGGAGGATGAACATCTCTTCTTGATCCTTACCAAAAAACCAAACGAACGTTAGCATTACTCTTGAAAGACGCAGTGTGTCGTCATGTTTTTTTTTTTTTGGTTTGTTTTTTGTGTGTCTGTGTGTGTAACGTTAAATGAGAAGATTTTGATAGTTTGCTCGCAGACAGACCGTATCGGTAACGGTCGTGTGTTAACCTCGTTAAAGTGCCCGCACGATAGAAAATTTCAGCCTGAACTTGAATAATAAAAACGGTCGTCGTGGTTTACCCGACGACTCCCGTCAAGTTTCTTTTGTTTGTTTGTTTTGCCGTTGGCCGTCTCTAACAACAGCTAAAGGAGCACCAATGGTCCAGATGAAGCTAAGAAGCGGATGAAACGCCGACATAAATAATGTAAGTTTTCCGTTATCATGTTTTAGTTGGTCCCGTCTGTCGTTTTTTTTTTCTTTAACGTAATGCTTTTATTCCGCGGTTACGCTTGAAATTACATGCGCCTATCATACGAAGCCGGCATATGGGGCATTATTGAACTGTAGCCTAGTTTTCGCAGCTTATTTTCCTGGCATCAAATGTAAAATATCTGTCGAGCACGCATTCGAATGAATTAAACGAGGAATAACTCATTTTATGTGTGCATGCTGAGGAGAACAATGGAGTTATAGACACATTAGAGATAGAAAAGAGGTCAGTTTCTCGTGCCCAGACGTTTTTGTTCATGCTTTTTAAATAATCGATCGTGCCGCTCTCTTTTTTGGGTTTGTGTAGATTCTTCTGTTATTGAAGGTACCAGGAGACCGTTCTGGTCTTCTCACTTAAAAATATATATATAAATATAACGTGTGTATTTCATAAATGGAACTGCTCACTAAAATATTCCTGCCAGACTTATGTATTTTTAACAGACTTATTTCATCCAATCTTTATCAGGGCTGAGGTTGCTGGCAGTGTGTCATTTAAGTGAAGTTAATAAATGAATCTCAACTGATATTATTATTAAAAATAATATTCAGTGACCCCTTCATACTGAAAATTTGTGCTCTGATATCGGAGTTGATTTCCTTGACTTGTTTCAGGCATAAACAAAGTCCTCAGACAATATGCCCCTTCTAGAGTCAATGCAGTTATAAAAATACATTCAAGTTATTGTATAAGGTTTTATTTCTCTAGATGGATATTGCTGTTGCTGTATTTTGTATTTTATTTATTTATTTTTGCAGTCAGTAAGAATAGAGCTTATTCTGAAATGTTAGACTGTGTGTGTGTCTGTGTGTTGCAGTGGGGCTTGAAATGGCGAAAGTCTCTTTCAGACTCAACCCAGAGATGGAATGTACATCCACTTTTTATCTGGTATGATTTTATCTTAATTTTCTTAATAATTTTTTTTCCCAGAGTATGCAAAAATAAATGAATGTGATAATAATCTGGTGATATATGCCAAAAGCCAGATAATTGATATGTGTTTTGTGCAACTACATCAGCGAGATGGTGAATGATGAAGCCTATTGAATAATGTAAACTAGTTTCATGCACGCATAATGCTTTATTGTGTCTATGTGTTTTGTAATGTATTATTATTAGATTTGAAAGTGCATTGATTTGTGCACCTCATTATGTGTCTGTGAGGCTTTATTTCTGGTTGTTGACAACTCTGTGAGTTGCGCACACATGCTATAACACGTTAACTAATATCCTTCAAGAATTTTTATGCTGACTATGCAATTACCAACCCAGTTTAATATGGCCTGCTTATGCTCTAATTTCTTTCTGTGAATCAGTTGCTAAACTGAAATGAGCTTTTTTTTTTTTCTTTTTTCTTTTTTAACTCAGTAGGGACATAAACCACTTTAAATATATTTTGAAAGCACAATCTTATCACCGCCAGATTTATTCCTCCATTTGTAAAACGTGTTTTGAATTTGTTGTCGGTGGTAATTTTGGCAGACCGAGTGCATTAGAGAAATTCAGATGTGCTTTAGTTGCCCTTATCGTTGCTTGTTTGCCTTTTGAATGAATAGTAATAGCCTCTAAAACTAAGCAGAAAATCAGATTTTTTTTTAGATATGTTTTTTTTTTTTTCTTCTGATTTTTGTTTTAGGTATTTCTGAGGTTTTACATAAAACCTAATGTGACCCAAAGCTCACTGTAAACAACAGCATTCATTGTTTTGAAGGGCCTGTGTATTTTTATTTTTTCCACAATCACTTTTCTAGTCATATACCTTCTGTGAGAGAAGGAGATATTCAAAATGCAGGTGATGTCAGCACTAAAAAAAAAGAAAAAAGGTCATCAGTCATTTCAGCAATCTGTTTCCAGTTGTCTTAATGTTGTCACTCAGCCCTGGAGTTATCTTGCCAAAAATATCTTTTCATTTACATCTCCTGTCGGGGAAATAACCAAACCGCCATCAATGCTGAGAGCGCACGACCGAGGCCAGATCGCATTCCGTAGGTCTTGCTGAGTTTGTAAAGTGTGTGTGTGTGCATGCTGGAAGTGTCTTTCCATGACTGGCCCCTGGTGCTACAGCCACGCCAAACTGTCAATCCCACAGGAATGTCTCCCCAAACCCTCTGCAACAGATGACAGAAATTTGGCGTATGGTATTATCATATTCTTTTTCTCTCAGCCTTTTTTCCTTTTTTCTCCATCTCTCCTCTGCTTTTGTGCTCGGCCTCAAGTTTTTCAGTGCGCTCTCTCCTTTTTCTCTTGCTGCATTTCAGCAGAGACAGAAGGCCAAACATGTAATGTGTCAACATGACCTGGACTCAGTACTGTAATCGGAGTGTTTCGTTTGGCCTTTTGAAACGATTTGATAATGATGACGGCTCGTTACCGCCATCTTTTGCTAAAACGCTTTGAAAATAGCCAGATAATTGAGCAAAGCCAACCAAGCCCTTCAAGATTACAAAGAGGCGAACAATCCTACGCACTCTTTGCGCCGACAGAGTCATAAATTCATGTGTCTCGTCACTGGCCCGCATCCAAGCCGGTTTACCTCATTTAACCCTTCGAAAAAAAAAAAAGCATACATCATTTGAAATTTAAAAAGCAATCACCACAGGGAGGGGAGGCGCCTCGTCTAACCTGACACATTTGCACAATCAATCCTCGCTTTTGTGTGGCTCTCAGATACAAGCGGCTGGATGATTTGAGTGGCCTGCAGTGTCAGCTGAGGTCAGGGGCGTGTCCTAAGCTTTTAGCCCATAGCCTGTCTGAAGCTGGCACTAAAAGGTTGCACAGATGTGAGAAAGAGCCGTTAGAGCCATGCGTGTCCGACAGGAGTCGGGAACATTATAGAGCACAAGGGGATGTGTCTAAGCTGCTCAGATTCCGAGTGCAGCAGAGGACAGTCAGACTGACACACATTCTGCAGTCACGGGGTTGTGTTTTACCTGTCATGCAGGGAGACATCAGGTGACACATTTTGTGAGCGCATGTGCACGGGGGAACTGAGGTCGTGCGTGTGATTTATGTATGTTAGCGTGTGTGCTTGTTCGTTTCAGAGAGGGAACTTGTGGGTATGAGCGAGGAGCTCTTAAGTGCTTGACCTAATTTCGCAGGCAGAGAAGAATTCGGCAGTGAAGGCCTTCCTCTGTTAGTGTGTGGTTGCTGTGCTGGGTGTTTCCTCCCAGGGTCTAACAGGAAGCTCATGTTTGAGTTCATTTGAGGACAGGGAGAAGGCTTTTCTTTCCACTGTGGATCATTCTAGAGAGGGGGAGAAAGCCAGGGCCTCAGCTCTGAATCGCCCTTCTGCAATCTGGCATGTGTTTTAGCTCCTTATACTGCTGTATTGTCTGTTTTGGCTGAACTTGGGTTTTTTTTTTTGCTCCTGCCAAGAAAACATCTATTTTTTGGGCTTACAGTGAGCAGAAGCTGAGATCCTGAGTCAAAAATGACTTAATGAATCCTGCGAGCAAATGAAACAATCCCCTGCAGGGATCTTTTCTGCTTCCTCTGGTTCAGTTTTACATTCCAGGCTCAACTGAGCCAGGTCGTGACCCATGAAAATGCTGCACTGTTCACGACGGTTTTGGAATAATGTGCACAGAACAGATAAGACGATAAAATGAATTGAGGTGCATTTCATTGCATTTTAGCGAATGCTCATAGGCTTTGCTTTGTTGTTCACAGGTTCTGGGACTTTGGACGACACTGACAGACATGTGTGTCACAGGACTACACAGGTGAGAAGCAATTTGACACACTGAAGTGACCAACAACACACATTTGCCACTCCATGCCACAGCAAGCCAGTTTTGTAAAGGAACTCATATTTAACATTAATTAAATAATTTATTAAAATATAAAATGCACAATTTCTTTCATTTATTTGTATTTAATTTATCACATGCTTTTATCCAAAGTGACTTCAAAATAGGCATGTTGTACCCAACTGTTGACTTGTAAATAGTCTGGATATACACACATTAAATTATGACTTAAAAGTTACAATGCAAATTATTTTACATAAATGCACACTACATCCAGTCTGCAGGCTTGCAGTATTTGTGTGGTCTGTTTGAAATGTGAATTCTGTGTGGGAGGCCTCTCTATTCATCTTCCGTGAACGTTTCATGTTGATCGTAAGTAAGAAGGTATCAGGTCCTCTAGACATGTCCTTTCCAAATTAGAATGTACATGATACGTATTGCATAATCCTAAATGTTCTTATAATTGATTACATGTTCAGAACATCATACGCAGATCAAATCTTACATCAGACAGTGGGGTTGTTCAAATCTAGGGCACGTCTTTGAGAGCTTATTTCTATGGTGGGCAGAGCAGAAAAATTATGAGGACTGACCTGTTAGTCTCCCATTGCATCAGTTTGACTGAAATTAGAGGCAGATATGGGATGAAAGGTTTGCAGTATCCAGATTGTCTGAAAATGATCACTTCAGCGTGCCTGTGTTCATAACCACACTGATCAAACATAATTTATCTTAGCGGTAAAGTTGTCGTCTGATCTACAGGGTTGGTTTTTGGCTTCTCTGTTACTGTCTTTCTCCAAATCGGTTCATCACTGTGTAGGTTGACATGTTGGTTTTTACATGGATTTCCAAGTGCATGAAATTAGCATGACATGAACAAAAACGTTCTGTCTTTCTGATCTTTTTACTTCTGCAAAATATCCCAGTACCCCCAAATAATTAAATTTATTCAAGACTTAATGCTCCCAAACTTTGTAAGCAGTCAGATAAGAATTAGGATGTTTGCGTCACGTTTCAATATTCTCTGTGCATGTATTGTGCAGTGGAGAAAAAGAGAGGCTTGAAACAGCTGGTTCTTTATCACTCAATCATCTAACGGTCTCTTTTACACATTAGTCCCATTTCCTTGTCTCCTGCAGTGTGGATATATTCTCAGGTCATGTGCCGTTTACAGGTGTCATCCAGATGTTTTCTTGCGTGTTCTGATGCTCCCTCTGTTAGTACTTAATGTCATTTTTGCAGAAATGTTTCTCATCTCTAGCAAAGTGTCTTAGAGAAAAAAAGCATTTTTTTTTTTCTATTTTTTATGTAGGGTTAATGTGTGGCATAAACATGACCAGTGTGACAGTGTCATGGTTGGTTTCATTCCAGTCTTTAGAGGAATTTCCCGTCTGTACAGAGTTTGACACATTAACAGATAAATAGTAAAAAACAGAATATCCACTTTTAGGATTGTTTGATTCATAAATCTTGTTTTTGTTGTTTTTTTTTTTTCCTGGATAATGACGACTAAACTGTATACAGTAATTGACCAATCCAACCAAATGTGCTAGTTTCATGAGTTCTAATGCTTTTGCTGTATAATGAAATTATTTAAACTCAAATCAATATTTCATGTCCATTTATTTCAATAGCTGCATAATAAATGCATTGATATAACACATCAGAATTGTTACACATCCAGTACATGTATATAGTTAATTCAATCTTAATTTAATAATTAAGTAGAATAAGTAGAATTATTGGCATTTATCAATATTTATAAATAAAAAGCCTACCAAGTGAATACTAATTCAATAATGCATTCCATATTTAAATAGATACATGCACATTTTATGCATGAACATATATTTGTAATATAATACAATATAAATGTTTTTGTTTCTATATAATTAAATGAAAATCACATACAGTCCTCATTTTGCAACAAAGTTAGTCATTGTAAACTTAGGATCTGTTTATATAGGATGTGCTATTGTTTTTATCTGGGGTATGTATTTAAAAAAAAAATATATCTAAAATATATCAACACGGACAACTGTTTTGGCTGTTTTGTCACGTCACGCTGTTCTTTTCAGCTTGTTGCACCACGAGTGGCATGTTTTAAGACACTGTGTCAAGTTAAAAATATTGCAACTTCGAAAAATGCATGTGTTCTGTTCTGCTCCGTCCAGCTGTACCGTAAGAACCCAATCTGTGTGACTGTGAGCTCCATCTGCTCTTCGTAGGTGCGGGTTAACTATATCAGAATTTCATATCATAGCAAAAGCTTCCAATTTAGCCACTGTTACATCCAAACGTCTTTCCAACTACGACAAATCGTGAAATTGCACTGACATAGACCAAATTAGGACTTTTTAGTTTGCATAATGATAGAGTAAGAACTCTTGACATTATCCTAAATCACCCGGCTTCAGCGGAATAGTGTGCTTGAGTTATTTCATTGTTAAAGATCATAGCCATGCATAAAATTTTATCACATAAACTTTTTGTTTGGCATGTAATAAATCTCAGAAGTTGCACAGGCATAAATTATTTTATCGGCAAGTGAGCTGCTTGTGCCTAATGTTGTTTTAAAATTTACCTCAGCTCACCATCAGACTGTGATTAATGTGATTTTTATTTGACCTGTAGAACTTGTTCATGCATTGTCACCTTTCTGCTTGTTGTAATGACAAATGAGGGATGTCACAGCGGCTTTTTATCTTACATTTCACATTTTCGTTGCTCATAGGTTTGTTTTTTTCAAGAGCGAAGAGTTTTGTTGCAAAGTAATGCAATTTTTATTCAGGTTCTGCAGCAGTAGTGCAGTAGTGAAAGTTAGTATTTTTGGATTTTGTGATCTCCCAAAAACAGCTGACAAGAATCTGTCCATCCAGAGAAATAAAGCTCCTCCCAAATCTTTATTGGTAAATATCCTCCCTTGCCACATTCAAGTGACCATTGTGTCAGCCTTAAGCAGCTCCTTTGTTATTCTATGATGGATTGCCTTTTCCGCATTTACAACAACAACAAAAATTAGAAATGGCTGTGTCAGTTAATCTTTTAAAGATCTGAGAAGCAAAAACATGTTTAAAGTTGTGTTTACTTAGATGTGGCAATATTCTGACAACTAGATTTCCCCAAAAAGTGTTTCCCCAAACATTTCGGCTCTGTGCTCTATTAAAACATTGTTTTTTGTTTAAACACCCCGACACAGCAACTTTGGTATGACCATTGGCTTGAGTTTGTTTAATTCTTTAAATGTTCATCATGAGATGAACAATACATGCAGAAAAAAGAAAAATGCTAAAAGTTTTTTAAACAAACATCCACTGAAACTCTCCTAGACCTGTTTTGTTTTTCATTAGGCTGTTGTTAGTGTTGAGTTTGAAGGCCCAGCTCCAGACGAGGGCTGCTCCATGGGTAGGCCAATGTTGTATTGTTGGCAGTGGCTCATTTGAATAGCCCTTTAGTATTTTGTGTGAGCAAGTCAGCGCCATTTGCATTTGTTCCAGTCACAAAGGTTTACAGGTCAATAGAGACCAAGCTAACATGCCGAGGAACCCTCTCTCCTCTTATTCTCCTTTCTCTCCTGTCTCTCAACCTTCTTTTGCCCTTCCTTGGTTGTCATGATAAACTCTGCCCGTCTCCCTGGGAATGTGTTTGTGCATGCGTATATGTGTGTGTGTGTGTGTAGCAACACCTCAGATGTCTGGTGAGTGATTAATTCTAAGCTGGGAATAAGATTGAAGAGAGGCCCCTGGTAACCCTCAAGCAAACACCAACAATAATTTGATTATCACACTTGAACATGCTTATTTAGCCCGTGCATGGTCGTGCATGCGTGTGTCTGTAGATCTGCACACTGAGGCAGAAGAACACAGAGCATACCTGATTAAATGGAGCCCATTCAGGACTGTTGTTTGTAAGCAGTTTGAATGGCTGCAGTGCTGACACATAGCTTCTTAGACGAGCACACATAGACAGAACCAGAAGTCCCAGGTCTTCATAATTAATCCTAGAGTGAGCTCATGGCCCAATCCTTAGAGCTTTAACTCTGTACTTTCCATATGTCACACTCATGCACACACACATACAAAGGCGTTTACATATGACAAAAGTTTCCCACGTGTTACAAGCTCCTTGAATTTTTTTTAAGAACAGTTACAGTTTTTGTGTAAATGTTTTGTTAAGTACCAGTTTAGTTTCATTCCTTTAGAAATAGTTTATTTAAAAATTACATTTCTATCATTATTTGCTCAGTGTAATGTCATTTGAGTTTCTTTTTTTCTGGGTAGTTTAAATCAAGTTATTTACAGCAGAATGGCCAAGCTGATTTTTTTCCATAATGTGAAACTAAATTATAACTACAGCTGTGAGGCAGGTTTTAATTCAAATTTCAGTGAATAATGACTTTAATTTCAGTCAGTTCCTCTCATGAAGTCTTTCCAAGAAGAATCTGTGGTGCATTTTGACTTTTTTGGAGCTTGACAGTTCCTGGTCTCCATCTATTTTCATTGAATGGTTGAGAAAAGCATCAATATTCTTCAAAAGTTCCCTGTTCTACAGTGTGCAAAAATTCAGATTTATTAATGATTTAATGAAAACATTTTTGGGTGAACTAGTTCTTTTATAACAACTTAAAAATCGTAATAATATTACAGGTCGAACCTAGTTTGCCACATTTTATGTGAGAATTGGTCAGCATTTTTATTTTTTGATATTTATGTCTTACGTAGTAAAAATTGCAGTAATGCTGTGTCATTATGAGCATGCATAGCACAAATGTGCTTTAAATATGAAGTTCTCTGATAGCACTACAGTGCTATAGCCTTACTTTTTATCTTTGTCAGAGACATGATGCTGCAATTTCAATAATACTTTTATTTATTTCTTGACTTATTTTTAATATTCTAATATAATAAGTAACAATTTATCTAGATTAACCACAAGAGAATCTCTGTTAGCACTGCAAACTTTTCTGACATTTTTACAGTGCGTGCATTTGCACTTTTGACAATGTTTTTAGTGTGGCCGCAGGAAGGCAGTAGTCAATCTCTGCATCTCTCTTGTGGCCCATTATTATCCCCTCTGAGCTGGACGTGTGAATTGCAGCACAAAATGTGGGCTGCTGGATCAGCATGCGTGCTACATAAAGACTGCTTTTGTTATAGCTTGCACGCTGATGACCGCTGGCATCTATAGCCCCTCACCCCCAACCCCACCAAACTCTACCAGGCTGAGTAGAAAAACCCCCATGGAAGGAATGGACAGTGACTTTCAGTCTTAGAAGCTCACAACCATAGAATTTTATAGCGAAATGAATAAACAAACTTTAAAAGATGTGTATTTTCCTTCTGGGGACAATAAAATCCTATCTTATTCCATTCCAGATCAAATTTAAGTGAATTTGTCTCATTAGAGATTCATTATATAAGCATAACACAATTCTAAGCTATAGATCAGATAATGTTCCAGTGCAGCGTAACTCACTCTGCTCACCATTTGCGATGTAATTATGATTTAAAAATTTCAAGCAGCCCTTTAATGCTGTCAGTAGATGACGAGTCTGTCGAGCCTCAGTCGACATGGGCCTTGGAACTAGAGCGATGACGGCAGACGTTGCCTTGCAGCCACGGGGCCAATATTGCACCATGTTCACCTCAGCCTATTAAAGGTTGGGATTCCCATCGGGAGAACACTCACGCGCAGACAATTAATGGAACAAAAAATAAGAAGAAAAACCATGACAAGATAATACATTTGCGATAATGAGCCTCCACTGACCTATAATCATCCTTTTAAAATGAATTTTAACCAGGATAACGTCCTTGAACACCAGCAATGACAAGTGCCACATTCTGTGTGGCTTTTCTAAAAATTGGATGTTATTATAGACTTGCGATGATGACCTAGGCAGAGCTTTTCATTCCCAGGAGAGCAAACTTGACCTCTAGGCCATCGTTTCATGGTCCTTCAGGAACGATTGAGAAATTATAGATGACGAGGTACTATTTGATTTTACACTGTATTAATTAAAACGTATGTAACTAAGACTGTCAACCAATGCTAGTCTAACTCAAATGATCTGTTTATGCTCTAAAATTTTACAACTGCATAGTGACTAAATTTAGTCTGAAGCTGTGCTCAATTAAAAAAGGAAATTACACTGGAACATTTTTTTTTATGGCCTTGCCATTATTAAAACCATGCTTCACTTATCTGTTTGTATAATATAAAGAGTAAATCGGCAGTAAATGCATTTATGTAAAGAATTTCCTCATCCAGAGGATATGATGATAGCAGGGCATCATCCAGAACATCCTTTGTTCTGGTTGTTGGCAGTTGCGGAGTAAGAGGGTTGACTGGGTGTAGAAGGCTCAGCTGGGGCAAATCCTGGAGGTCTCATCCACTCGGAGGCAAAGTGACGTGGCACATGCAAAAGCAGTCTGTGCTGGCTTTTAAGAGCCAGAACTTTTTAAGTGCCAGAACTGTCCCCATTCCCCTCATACACTCACACACACACACACACACACACACACACACAGCTCTCCAGCACTCAGGAAAATAAAGAAGGACTGGTGTGTTAAAATGTATTATTAGAAGTAAACCAGAATGGACAGGCCATTTGGAGTGGAGATGAAAGTTAACATGCATCAGAGGTTATTTACGGGGAGTAAACGGCACTGAATGATGCCTGCGCTGCATGTTGGGGAAATATTTGGATACGGACGTAGCAATTAATTTGAGCACGCAGTTTAAGATTGAAGGTTTGTTGTGTGTAGCTTCAAACAGCTTTCCCTCTTAAAATGTTTGAATGCATTAGAAGTAATTTACAATTTAACAGTGTTTAAAATTTATTTAGAATCTCACATTTCAGTATACTCATGGAGTTTATTTGGGGTTAAATATTTGCTAGTCATTTGTTGGAATAATGACTTTTTGTGTTTATGCCCTTTTCCCTACAACTTGAAGTGATATATTTGGTTCTGTGGGCAGCATCTGTCTTCTCAAAAATAGTGCACCTGTTAATGTTCAATTGTGTTTTTTTTTACTTGTGTTATTATTTTGAAATGGTCTTATCGTTTTTGGTAGTTTCAGAGTTAATCAAAGTGCCACCGAATCCTGCTCCTCTCTCCAAACACAAAGTGCTCAGCAGAAAGTTCTGGAGATTGGAGCGTGCGGCAGTTAGCGGCCCTGCGAGTGAGCTCTTGTGAAGTGGACACAGAGAAATACTGTCCTGTCGATCCTTTTTTTTTTTGTCCATTTTTCCGCACATGACTGAATTTTTAAGGTGAGTTACTTTTAGAGTAAAGTAGCTTTTAAAATGTCTTCTTGTCTTTCCAGCTGTAAACTACAGTTAAATTCACAAGTGAAGTCAAATAACTCTGTTTAAATTCATTTCTTTTTAACCATTAAATTGAGACCTCCATAATTAACTTGTTCCTAATTTATGTTGCTGTGGCACTGTTTGACGTTTTTGCAGAGTAGTACAAAAATAACACATAACAACACTTAAATGTGATGATCTAAAAAAAAATTCCTTACTTCTTAAAAACTGCGAAGCTCAGTAGTGTAGTAACTTTATTATGTAAGTGTAAATCTCAAAAATCACACTGATTTAAAAAAAAAAAGGATCTAATGGGACTTTCAGATATCTAATAACAAATATAACAGACTTTATAACCATGCTTTTATATTCATAGCTGTTTATTAGATTAAAGTTTATTTTTAATATTGCAATGCCATTTAATGAAGAAATGAACATCTAATAAAATGTAATATATAAAAATAGCATGTAAGGGATGTTTAAAACAGAGAGAGCATTTAAATAGAAGTTTTGTTGTATCGTTCCTGTTTATACCAGTTTACAGTGATTTAAAATAAAATTTGCATTGCTGAAATGTCTTGTTTTTAGCAAAAAAGAGACAGAAGAGCCATTCAGTCATATTTTTCACTGTATTAAACAAATTTTTCCTTCAGAGTATCTATTTAGAAGGGAGTTAGTAAGGTTTTAATTTTACAGACAGTGTTTCTGCCTTTTTTTTAAATGAAGTGATGATTTAATATAATTGCTAATAGCAACAAACTTTTGCCTTTGTTGATTCTCCACTGCCAGTAAAAAGGAGGACAAATCAAGTTCAGGTGGTTTATTCAACTTTTTAAATGAAAACATAACTTGTACAATCTTTATATCATTCTTTTGGTAGACGAAGTAGGTGAAATCTGGCCATATTGTAGTCGGTTTGTATTATTTTATTCATTTATATTGTCTTGCAAATAACGGTGTTTATACTACTAAATTACAGTAAATGTATCTGCAATAAATAACTAAAAAGAAATGACTAATTAATTGAAAACCATACATTAAAATGATAGGAAACAATCATTTTATTTTGTTGCTTCTACAAAGCAATTGTTCACAGAATTCAGTATCATAAAATAATTTTCACATCACAGCACTTTATAAAACTGTAGTTCTGTACATTTTCATGTTTTTTTCTCAAATTTGCCTGAAGTGTCACAAAACATTAATATCAATGTCTTTTTTTTTTCTTTTTTTTTACATCTCTCAAAATAAATATATGGTTTATACATTTTTCCCCCACAATCATAATCTTAGAATGATTTGTGATTGTCATCATAAGAGTGGTTAGACAGAAGATCACACCATGTAGAAAGTAATTTGAATGCAAACCCACATCAGACCAATGCCTTTTTTCTCTTCTGACTTTTTTTCTGACTAGTTTTTTTATTATAATCTATATTATTTTATTATTATTTATATTTATATTTGTTTTAAAAATATTCTTCCTTGAAACCTTTTTTTAAGCAGTCCTGACCGTCGATGTAATGGCTTGGCACTCTGAACACACACGTTCAAGGTTATGCCTACTGTTTTGCAGAGCCGTAACAATCACTCTGCACAGTTTCTTTCGTTACAAAATATTCGTATTTGTTACACCAAATTGTGATTGTTTTATTTATAATTCAGATGTCTGCATAATTACACACAGAGAGCCTCATCCTGCCTGTGTGGACATAGACGCATGCTCTTATCAGAGGTGACCGCCATGTTGTCTAACTGTCCTCCATTTTGTGATTTCAGACCTTTACTGTACTGTAGCACAGCTGCCCCACCCTTGCAAAATTATGCAGTCGTATCCCGATGGATCCGAAACGTTGACACTAATCCTTACTGATTTCATCTGGAATTATTGAGCTCTTAAACTTTTTTTTTTTTTCTTATGGACACAAAATCATTTTTACCTTGTGTGATTCTTGCTTCAGTGTTGTTTCAAATGATGGAACTATTACTGTTCTATAAAAAGCTGTTTTGAAACATGTTTTCTTTTTTTTGTAGTATTGCAGATTTTTAAAAATGCTTTAGTTTGCAGTGGTAGGACAGGGATGGGATATTCTTAAACAATACCATACCAGTAGCTTGGGCTCATGATTAATAAATGTCTTCTGTTCGTTTACTACTAACAGAAAAATAGTTGTCCTCATATTAATTTACAGGACAAGGACAACAGGAAACATAAATGTAGTTCATTTTCTCAGAGCAAGAACAAGGTGTGTGTAATTGTGGCATCTTCCAAGTTTGTGGTAAAATTTAATCACAGCCACAGAATCAGTTGAAACATGCTGTAGTAAATTTTCAGTTTTAATTTGTTTAATGTAATCCATCTTCACTCTTATTTAAAAGTTAGACTATTTTTAATATTAATATTAGTGTGTTACAGTTTGAAAGACATTTTCATTTGAGAATCAAGGTAGTCATAGTTTTTATTTATTTAATTCTCATTTATTTTATTTTTGATTAATAATTAAATATGAAATAGTGTTATATATATATATATATATATATATATATATATATATATGTTTTTTATTTTGCTGCTTTTAGTTTTTTTTTTTTTTTAATTTGTAAAAACTATTATAGACTATTTGAATCTTCTGTTGAATTTTTTCTTTAATTGAATAAATCTGTCAAATAATTGATTTATTAATAATTATAATTATTATTATTATTATTGTTTTCAGTGGGTGTCAGTCCAGTTACCAGAGCTCGCTCGTGTTTCTGTCAGTTCCGCAGCGGGCCGTAAGGGTCATTAAGCGTCTTCTGACGGCAGGCAGAGAGGTCAAGGGAGTTAATCGGAGTTGATGGAGGGGCCCTCTGAGTGACAGTCCTAAGGGGCTCACCTCTTAATCTCTGTTTGTCTGTGTTTTAGTACTCTTTACCTACACAAAGCAAACAGCACCCTCCCTCTCAATGGGGACCAGCCTGCTTCCAGTCTAGCACTTCTGACCTGTGGGTCGTGCCCTTTGTTCCTCTCTCTACAGAGGCTGACCTCAGATTTCACCTCTGTAATTGAGGAGTCCTGTAGACACGTGCCCACGGGGGCCCAGGAGAGACCACCACCGCTGCAAGCTCACTTCTACCTCTGCGCTGGAGGAGAAGGGTGTCTGACAATATGACGTTTCTTATGAATCCTAAGGGAAAAAAAAGTTTGGACCATCAGATTTTGCTGTGGTTTTCTGATCGTTTGCCAGCTGTTTTGTTTTCTGTCTTGTTCTGTAAAATGCTGCTTAATTAGCTTAAATATGTTCTATACATACACAGTGTGCGTGTAGGTGGGCTTGTTTTTATTGAATTAATATTTCTCTCTGTATATATAAACTCTAGATCTTTTGCAAATGATTTAGCCGCTGATGGGCATTTCAGATCTTAAGCTTGTTGATTTTTTTGTGTAACTCCAACTCTCAGTTGATTAACTAGGCCACCAACTAGGATTGAAATTCTTTTCACTTCTTTAATTTGTGCCAGGCTTGTCTTGTTGTGCTTTAATTAATTTTTGCTTCACGGGAGTGCTATGTTGTCTGTATTGAGACGCTGTTGGGTTTTTTTTTTGTGCTTTTTTCTGTTCAGTGATGAAATATTGCAGGTTAAAGGAGCTCATGTTATTAGTTTTTACTCATTGCCTTCTCCACAAAAACTTAAACAAAATTAGGGGTGGAAAATTGCAGCTCAGTGATGTGCATCACATGGCTGCAAATTCCTTAGGATGCTTTTTTTCTTAAGTTGTTTTAGTTGATTGTGCTGGAAACCCTGATGTTAATTTGGGAGGAAAAGAAAATATACTCTCAAGGCCCTACAGACAGTTATTAGGATCTGAGATCTCGTGAATGGCTTGTTAATGTTTGTTTAATTTATTATTTTAGTTTGTGCTTTTGACACCCTCTTCAACCGTACATTTAGATCTGATAGGGTTAATGTGCATTTTAGTTTTTTGAAAGGTTTTTTGAAGTAATGTTTAAAGACTTTTTGTTCTCTTTGCTTCAGTTTTGATATTCGATTAATCTAATGTCAAAGAAAGATAGGCTAACGTTTATATATATATATATAAATCTTGTTGGATGCACTTTTTAAATGTGGAAAAATTGACCAGCCCGCTGTGCTTTTTAACTTTGCGAAGACTCACTATAGCCGTTATCGCTCTTTGATAACTTTAACCCCAGGACACATACATGCTTTTCAAATCACACGAGAGTCTTTTTAAAATGATCTCAGCGATGGTGCATTAAAGTGCTCTGAGGTTGAGCCCTGAAAAGTACCATAAAGTGTTTGTTTTGATTGGCGTTTGATCATAGTCTCTGAGCCTTGTGAAGGATGGGGCCTTACAGAACAGCTCACTGTTTGGGAGTTGGCAGCCGACCCAAAACCAAAATTGTATCCTCAAATGAACTTTAATGCAATGTACAACACAACACATGCGCCAAGTCCCGACTCCCTGCTCGCAGGTCCTATAGTAAACAAGCAAGGAAATGAATGCCTGAGAATCAGCAAAAGAGAATGAGAAATAAAGCAGATAATGCGTTTATAAGAAAATGAGAAGAGCAATTTTTCTCATGCGAGGTGCGGCGCCTTCGTGATTGGGCGACAGACGTGGCGCAATGTGACGTGGGCGCGTTGTACCTTGTGCCAGAGTGCGACCTGTTGCCATTAGGGAATCTGACTCACAAGAAAAAAGGGGGTGAGCACTTGGAATTTGATTTAGCTGTAACGGTTTTAAAACGGGTGCGACTCGGCCCAGATTTGGTGTTGAATCGAGGGTGTGGTGTGCGGTATGTAGGAACTAAGTATGTGTGTGTGAGAGTGTGTATGTGTATGTGTGTAATGAGAGGTCAGTGCCATGAGGGAGCCAGAAAGAGGAGGCCGAGAACGAGGCAAGGAAATCTGGGCGGACCGGGTGCTTTCGGTCCCTCCTCCACGTCAGTGTGTGTGTGTGTGTGTGTGCGTGTGGATCTGCGTGTGACAGCCTGATGAGCAGCAGCACCCTCCATGCAGCCATGTTCGCTAGTCGACGAGCATGCTTTTATCAACTCTTTAGTCCGCTAAACGCAGAAAAGGTTCGTGATACAGTCCAAGGAACAGAAGCAGGCGCAGGCCCCACACTAGCGCGTTTTGGTATGTGTTTTTGCTTTCTCTTTAGGCTTGTTCGCAGTAGAGAGATCATCTGTTTGAACTTGTATTTAATCGCCGCATTGATTAGCCACAAAAAAGTTTTGCACTCGACGGTACTGACATGTTTACAAGAGCGCACAATAGCCGCACAAAGCAATGTTGGTAAAATATACCACAGAATAACGAAATCTTGAGTCCTTTTTTTGCATCGGACTGTCTCACAAGTTATTGCATTTTAGTTCAGAGGGAGGCAAAATGAAGGTGCACCCCAAAAGATCGAAAAACATGATTGGTCGCATTCTGCGATAATTAATCCTGCACCAGGCAGATTCTCAGGTAGGCCGTGGCTGCAATGTGTGTGCATGTTAGTGTGTGTGTGCGTGCGTGTGTGTGTGTGCGGTCACTGCAGATGAAATCTCCCTGCAAATTGCGACAGATGTTTCACCTCCAGACCATCTCACCCGTGGCTTCTTGGGACAGTGGGATGTACACCCCAACATTAGCACGCTCCACTTTTCCCAGAACTCTCCATCATGGTATGTTCATCTTTTTGAACTGCTGACTTTTAACGGTTTCTCGTTTGTGGTTGCTATTCAGTGCTTTTGAGCCCGAGGACAGCTTCAAGGATGGAGTTTGGTCTTGGCGGCGGAGCGCCTGCGCATTTGGTAAATTGTGTTTGAATGGTTGGTAACGGGTGTGAGCGTATGTTTGTGTGCACTCTCTGGGTGAACTGGAGTCTGTGTCATGCTCCCTCCTCTCTTCAGCCCTCCCTCTATCCCTCCCTCCCTCCCTACTCAAGCTCTCGCTCACTGGCTGGAGCGGTGAATCAAAAAAAAAAAAGATTGCTCACGTACTCCACTGCCTCTCGGTTTCATCATCAACTTTTTTCCCTCCACTTCAGTTTTCCCTCTCTCCTCTCCTCTCCTCTTCTCTAATTCCCTCCCTTTCTCTCTGTCTCTCTCTCTCTCTCTCTCTGTGCAGATAGAAATGAAAAAAAGCCTCTACCGCTGTTTCCACAGTTCAGTCTCCTCCCCTTCACCCAGTCTGTGCCAAGAGAAGGAGGGATTTCTACTACTCACAGGATTTTAACCCTGTAGCACAAGCGATTGGCTCAAACTGCTTCTCTGCCACTTCAGTTTTTCCAGTGCGTCTTTTTCACCACTTCCTTAAACCTCGTCTGCGTGTTCTTCTGCGTTTTCGCCACCTCAAGACGCTTTTAGTCGGAGCATTTGCGGAAGCTGGAGGTGTGTGGCATTTCTCATCCTCGCCAGGGGTTAACGGATCCTTTCCGTTGCTGAGCTTTGAAAATGGCTGTATTCTCCCTGCTTGTTGCGTGTCTCGGAGAAGGGAGGCGTCTGGAGTTCTATCACTTTAGCACCACCCTCTCTTTCTCTCTCTCTTTTGCCCTCCCTCTCTCATACACACACATACAGTTCTTCTTTCTCTCTCTCTTTCCCTCTCTCTGAAAGGAGAGCGGGAGGGCGGTGCGGTGTCGGAGCTTTTTCTGGGACAGGTGCCAATTCCAAACAAAAGACATAAAAAGGCAATGAGTGAAAGATGCCACGATCGTAAGAAAGAAATATGTTGCACGTTGAAACGCAAGAAGTTTGTGGTGACCGTGTGCGCGTGCGGTTGTGCACGTTCGGCTGAATTGAAATGTTTGAAGCTAAGATTTGAAATACTTTTCTCTTTCTATCTCTCTTACAACACTCTCTCGCTCCTCTGGCGCTCTTCAGCCACTGAAGGCATTTCAGTCATGGGGGGGGGGGGTGAAAAGGGGAGGGGGCTCGGTTTTCAAGCTCCTGAATTATTCATATGCCTGGGCCAGCGCTGCGATCGGACTGGCTGGGATATTAACATGCAGCGGACATTCTGTTTGTCTGTTTGCTAACATTCCTCATTCAAAGACTTGTTAACTGCAAGATGGGCCGACGCACGCGTCTCTCGGGTTGCTATTGTGGTCAGGGCCCGGTCGTCCCGGACCAGGGGACTGCAGGCAGACGGGAAGCCCAGCGCTGGGGTGGGAGGATTGGCTTGGCCCCCCAGCCTACCTCTTTCGGTCCTTGTGCCTGCTGTGGAAAGCTCACTGCCTCTTCTTCTCCTTCTCTCTCTGTCTCTCTCTCTCTCTCTCTCTGTCTCTCTCTCTCTCTCACTCTCCTTCAACACAGGGCTGGTGAAGTGAGTAGAAAAGGCCTTCAGCACTTGTCCTGGAATGTTTCTATCTACAGGCACATGTCAATGTTATCGGGTAAGTTGCGAATATTTGAGATTCATGTGGTATTTGAACATATTTAGTTTGTTTTTTGGTTTCTCTGATGTATTTCTTGATTTTTTGTGTGTGTGTTTAGAATGTGTGTAAAATAGTCCTGTTATGGTTTTATGGTTTATACGAAAAAAAGGTTTTTATAAACGGTACGATTCCTAAAGAAAATGGCGTAGGGGGTATGTAAAGGCAGTTCATATCAGCACCCAACAAATATGATGTGCCTCTGTAGTGAGGAAGTCAACCTTCCACAGTGCATAGTTTTGGGGTTAATGTTTTTGTGAGTGAGGTATTCTTTTAGGGAGTGAGAGGTTTAAATCGTGTTATCGGAAGAAGGTTTTTTACGAAGTAACCTTTCATTTTCTGATGCTTTCGTTGTGTGTTTACTAAAATATTTCAATGTAGTGAATGAACATCAGCTATTTGGGCCTTGTGTTTGATTATCATGTTATATTGTCGTTTATCTGCGATTAATATTTTTTTATAGCTTTCATGATATTATTGAATTTTAACACGGATGCTTGGATAGAAGCGTTATATATGCCACGTCAGAGGTTAGTTTGCTCAGTTATGCCTTAAAACGTAAATATATGTGACGGTACTTGGTGTAATTATCTAAATGTTTCAATTAGAGATACTACATTTTTCTTCCTACTGCTTTTTTTTGGTTGCTTAATTTTGATAGCTTCTATGTAATTTTGCAATATGCAATTTGACTCAAATATATAATTGTTTTAATGTAAATATGTCCATATTTCAGTTGAAATCGGCAGAGAACAATTTCCGCAATTTATAAAAATTTTAACCTATAAATATATACATTAGTTGTATTTATAAAGAAGGCACTGGCTCGATCTTAACGATTTATGTATTATTTTAAGGCTTTTATTTGAGAAATACATATTACGTAAAGATTTATTGTTTTAGAAAATAAATTACCACCCCAGTGTTCTTTTCTGTGTCATACACACACTGCCTCTCCCTCACACACACACACACACAAAATCTTCTTATGGCCCTCTTAAAAGTAAGTAATTTATAGGTAAAATCATGTTTTAAGAATTTACCAGCTAACCCCTGTGTGATATTAAAGAATTTGTTACATAAAATAGCATTGTTTGATCAGTTCATATCATGTAGAATTTACAGGCATAAAAGTAAACAGTTGTGTTTCTTCGTTGAAACTAATGATTTTGGCTCATAGCAGGCTGTTTAGTAGTACGAGTGAGAACACCAGGGGCAGTGCTGATGAAGTGTGTTGGCACAGAAAATGCACGTTGGTTGGCAGTGCCCTCCCCCACCCCTTTTTTGGTTGTGAATGGAGTGTTCCAGAGATGATGTATAGTGTAAAGAACAGAGCAGGTGGCATCATCTAAAGAACGAAGAGGGGGGTTGGCAAAGGAACGGAGATTTTCAGGATGAATGTATCGCTTTTGCTCATTCGTACCAAAGATTTTTTCTCCTTTTTTTCTTTTTTCTTTTTTTTGTGTAAAAATATTCATGGTTTTGACAGATGCTGACTAGCTTACATCGTAAATCAAGATGCAAAATTTATTCTCAAAAATGAGCTGAAATTGACAGTTGTAAGGCTTAGGATTTTTTTCAAAAATTTTGTCATGAAAATAAGGCATTCCCAGACATGCCGAAAAGCAGCGAGCATGTGTGCACCAACTGAGACACCCGCCCTCGCTGTCACGTACAGACGTACACACACTCTCTCACACACACCCAGACACACTTGCAGCCATGTGCTCCATAATAGACCTCTGATTCTGCCCTGAATAGAGTTCCCACGCCTCAGTGTGTGTGTCTGTAATAGTTAAGGGTGTAGACCCCACCCCCACCCTTTTCAAAAGATACTTGTGTACCCTCTCACACACACAGTCTAGACTAAAGATGTCTCCTTCATTCTGTTTCGAGGTGTATTTTAACAGCTACACACTGTGAATTGATAATTAGTTAATTTCGGATTAAAGTTCCAAGGGTGGAATTTAACGAAGGATGCGACAAAGCGATCAAAACAATTAAAAGCCTCGTAGATTATAATAAATGCCACTTAAATATTTGCGTATGTTTTTTTTTTTATTTATATTTCAAGTCATTTTAATTCTCAGTTTAATGTATAACTTTCTATGTTTCTTTCTGCTGGCTGTATGGAATTGCAGCTGAACAGCTTAATAAGATCTGCACTGAAAAGGCAATACTTAATTACTTTACATATACGTTATTGCGAGCCAAGGTTATGTTAATTGTTGAATATTAGTTTGTGTATTTTTAAATACTTAAAATTGTGTTGTGGTCCAAATGCTGTATGAATGTGTGTTACTAAATACATTTTTTTTGGTAGAAGTTTCGAGGCAAATACAGTTACAATATAAATCGTGTGTGTACTCTTTTGGACATTTTCTGTTTTTGTCAAGTAGATATAAATGAGTTTTCTCAGTAAGTAATGGTTTATGGTTATTTTCTATATTCTGAAGATAACAGCAGAAAAGCTGATGGACCCTTCGCATTTCGGTGTGTTTGACTTCAGTATTTAAATATGTTTAAAGCATTTTTATGAACATAAATATATTTGTTTTCTGTGTTTTTTCACATTAGTCAGCGTAATCTAAAAGCGTTTATACTTCAATATCAATATTAAACTAAATAATTATCTAAAAAGTTCTTACAGTGTTTTAGAGATTTAGATTAGCGTTTGAAGGAGGTATTAAAGGAGTGTGTGAAGGAGTGATTATTGATTTAGATGAGGTAGTTATATTTTCATGCACACAAACATCTTCTAAATATTAGAAACATTGTTTACAGTATTGCTCATATAAATAGATAAAAATGTAAAATTTTTGAAAGTGTTTCATCTTTTAGATGTGTATTTTCATTGAGTAGCGTCTGTATTTGATGGCCGAATTTACATTACATAGTAAAAAACAAAACTGCATAAAACGAACATGTTTTAAAATGAATATGTACATAACTCTAAATAAAATATTGTTTGTTTTAACCACTGCACATTTTTAGTAATTGCTTATGATGGCAGAAGTAGACGGCATGTTTTTCTACATTTCATTATAATAAAGATCCTTAGCCAGTGCGCTCCTATAGACTCTATAGTGAAGTGAAAGGAGCGGAGGACTGTGGGGTCATTTGGGGATAACGGTTCTCAACTAACTTGTTTCCCATGGGCACAATAGGAGCCAGACATGATTGGCAGGTGACAAAAGGTGGGGTGGAGCTGAGTAATTGTTCAACACTAAGATGATGTCATGGGCAAGACTTGAGACCAATAGCCGGTTGCAGTTTTAGCAAAGGCTTGTATGCTGTTGATTTGTGCTTTTTGTCTCACTAAAATGTATATTCACTGCGTTTTAAGTCTTTCTATCAGAACTAATTGTTTACCTCAATTTTTCACGGAAGCTAAAATATAAGTACAAGGAGCCATGGCCTGCCCAGGCGAAGCAGAATAATATTATGATACCGATCACTCGTGTAAGCTGCGGTTTAAAGTTCAAGCTCAAAGTCCATTACAGACATTGTATTCACGCTCTGTTGTAATCAGTCTGGGATATCTCTCCCCCTCTGGCAAGTCACATGAGGTCTTTTTTTTTTTTTCACTGATTTTGCTTGAACAGATGATATATAATACATACACAGAAGATGGCTTTGCTTCGGCAGCGATAAAACCGCCAGAGCTTTATTCTGTCAATCAACAGTTCTTAAATCATGCAACATAAAATATTTCTTTAAAGCCTGTGCGACAGGTTTCTTTGTCGTGTAACTTGTTTGTACCTGCAGTGTTGACGCTGCACAAACAGAGATACAAACAAAGTGTAAATGAGCTGTACACTTAAAAGTCAAATGATGATTAAAGGAGATAAGAATCGCTATGTTTAGAAGCCTTTCTGTATAATGGGCCTATTGTCACTGAATGGTGAAAAACCGAGGGAATATGGCATCAGCGCCACCTTATGGCTATTGGCTGCTCCACCAGCTCCTAAAAGTTCCAGTAATTCAAGAGCATAACGATCTTTGGTTTGTTTCACCGCTAATGTAAACTACAACCTGACTGCTTTTATCAGTAGCAATGTTTCGAATACTGTGGTGATGTTCTTAGATGTTAGTAATCAAATGAGTGCAAATTGCTTGGGTGCTTTAGAGAAATGTATTTGAAGCCACTCAATGAATCATTTGCTTTTAGGAAACACAATGTTTATGGAGTTTCAGAATAACAACAATTTAAATGGATTGATTCTGAGTGAAAGCATCATCCCATCTCGCATCATCTCCTGTCTCTTTTTGAGTACGATCCCAGCTCTGCTGTAAATGAAGCAGGTTTAGATGAAGTACAGCAGGCTGTTTTTAAATGGACATGTCAGCTCTGCAGTCAGTTCTTCTCTTTTGTCTAAAAAACCCATGAAGGCTATCGACCATGACATATTTGGACACACATTTTAGTCATATGACATATTGACAGAAGGTCAATTATTAACTGCATGATGTGTTAGAAATGTTTGAGGTAATCAGAGGACTCTAGTAAAAATGCTTTTATTGTTACATTTTATTTAATTGAAAATGTCACATTACAAAATATATTGTCATGATAACACAATATGTTATCATACTTTGGGTAAAAAAGTTGAGAAATTTTATATTAAAATCAAATTGTTTTAGCGTTTGCTTTGTCTACCTTTTGCTTTAATGACAGCAGCTGCATGAACTTGAACTTGAGATGATCTAAAGTGAGTTTGAGTTTTAATTTGAAAAAAAAAATTGTCTATACAGAGAATCATGCAATTACTGTTATAGTATTATCTCTTACTTTACGTTTTTCTAGATTTAAAAAACTGTATAAAAACACGGCAAACAATAATTTTTTTCATGCATTACCATTTACTATTTTTCTTACTGAGAAATTTCTTGGTGTCAAATCATTTTTAACTTCAAATACAGTTTATGCTTATAACAAGAAAAATAGTTGGCAAGAGATAATGAAAATTTTAATATCTTTTATCGTAATCTCATCTTAACCTGAAAATATGTGTGTGTAACCACTCACCCGTGTGAGGTTGGTGGCCTGTGTGAGTCAGCAGTGTGTGTGCGCCTCCTCCTTGTCTGAGGTAAACCACGCTGCTGCCCACAGCCTTACTCACTTCGCGCTGAACCTTCCCGCTCTGACCACACACACACCCGTCCTAATCCGCTCATGCACCCCTGTATACTGTCAGGGTCAACAGTAGACACACACACACAGCACAACAGATGAGACAAGTCAAACAGGACGTGGAGCTGATGTGACTAATTTGAGTGTTTGAATTTCATGCATCAATAATCCTCTCTCTCTCGTTCTTTCACAGATGGCAAACCCAGAAGGTGACTGTCTACCTTTCTCATGTTGGTGACCTTGATGATTTTGAAGGATCTCTGACTGAAGCTTTGGAGATAGAGGTGATAGGGGCTGTATTTTTGGTGAAAAGCAAAGAGTGTTGTATGACAAAGAGTTTTAGCCAACAAATTGCTGGCAGTTACTGTCATGTGGTTTGTTAGATGCCGTGCAGTCATTAGGCATGTTGTTAAAGAAGGTAAAACAGGAAATGGAAGCTGTTGTTGCAGGAAGAGGAGGAGAGAGACTGTCGTTTGGGGTGAGGTAGTAGGTTGTATAGTTTGAGGGTTTAACCCTTGCTGTCAGATAACTATACAACTTACTGTCTTTCCCGAAGTGACCGTAGTGCCATCGCTTCAGAACATGGAGGACGTCAACTGAAAAGAAGAAATTACAGGTTTCAGCATTATTGTGTTTATCTCAGATATGTTTGATGCAGACTTAAATGTTTAACATGTATTTGCAATAAAATAATTTAAAAACATGGTGTCCAATTTTGCATGAGAGCTATACTCTATACTGTCATATTTAAGGGCTTATCCCTTTTCATTAAATAGCCAATAGTCTTGACATAAATCTCTTTCACACGTGAAGCTTTTGTATGTGTTTGTGGAAGAAAAAGAGTAAACCGAGTAATACAGAAGCATGTAGGTGGGTTCAAAGCTAACAAGAACTGAAAAACCTCAACATCTTTAATATAAATATATATACTAATATAAAAAGGTATAGTATACTGCATTTTTGGTTTGAATTCAAAAGGTAAAAATGTGTGGTTTTGTTGTGGAATATTCAGCAATGATGTTCGTACAGGGTGAGGTAGTAGGTTGTGTGGTTTCAGGGTTGTGTTTTTACCCCATCAGGAGATAACTATACAACCTACTGCCTTCCCTGAAGGGCAGCAAAACATCACCAGACACAGTTCATCCACTCTTTTGCTTTTCTTAAATGCTTTAGTTTACCAAATGTTTTCCATTCCCATAATTATGATAATCTTGCCATTTATAGCTGCATGAGGATTGCATACACCACAGGTGTGTAATACTTTAAACGGGAATAAAACAGTTTGATGTTTCAAAGATCGCCTGTTTTTTCTTTTTTTCAAGCATGTTATTATTGTTCATAATAGATAAAGGCAAAATAGTCTCTTTAATAATTGAGGAAGAAATAGTTCACTCAAAATTGAAAATTCTAATTTAGAATTCTTTTGTGTTCTTTAAAAGAAATACATTTGTATCTTTTTTTTGAGTGATATTTCCCTTTAAGTGTACAATTCCTATCATTCTGTGACAGAGCTGCATTAAAGGCAGAGTATTTCCTTAACAAGGATGTGAGGAAACTACACGGCCTTTTGTTATTTCGTTTGATTGTTATTAAAGAAGCAGTGTAGAGGCAGACAGAGTGCTTCTGCCAGGGTTGCTTGTATTGTAAATAAAACATGGCCATGGCTCCAGACGGCCATTAGCCGATGTTAACAACTACAGGGCTGTAGGCAGGCTGACCTTTCACTGCTGTACAATTTATGGGCACTGCCTGGCAGATCTCCACAGGAGCGCCCCTAGACTGGCACTCACGGGAGAGGAATAGCAGCAAGGGCGGACAGAATGTGACGGCCATGTCACCTTGAAAAAGTTTTGTTTCTTTTGGAAACAGGTGTTATGCATTCTTATTATGTCAGCATTACCTGGGGGAGTGCAGCACCGTTAGTCTTACTAACTACTTTGTTATGCACATTACAGTAATCCACAGAGGATAAGGGTTTAATATTTTTCCCTCGAGACCACATGATTAATTTCAGAATATTACCAGTAGGTGGCAGCAAAGGGGCGTTATTTGGATATTGTTTTAACTATTAATAAACTGAATAGGTCGCTAAGACAGTACTTAGCAAAAGAGACAACATACGTAATATTAATAATTTTACTTTTGATTATATTAATCAATATGGCCATATATTATTCAGGGGCATAAAATAATACCATCATCTTCTTTATCTCAGTGAAATCTGTTGCCCAGCAACGCGACCTTAAATCGGTGGGCGTAGCTTTCCGTTGAAAAGCCTCCGCCGATTGGCCGAGTCCATAGGTGTGTCAGGAGGTGTGCGCTGTCGCATCCGGAACGAGCGAGCTCGACTGCTGTCAGAGTGGTTTGACAGCAGCGGTTGCGGTGAATTTTAAATAGGACGTTTGAGGAGTACTACAGCCTCCCTCGCACCACCGAGCTGAGTTTTGGCACTGTCACAGAGCCCGTGTGTTTTATTCCTGCCTGCATGGCGGCCTGGGATTGGGAGGTAGACGCGCAGCTCTTGTAAACAAAGCGCTTGTGTAACATTATGATCATGTTTTATCCGGTTTTATGGCCGTAATTACTGTAATCGTAGGCTTTTGACTGGAGCAAAGTAAACATTCACATAAGAACACATGTTTGTGCTATTTTCACAACGAGAGTCTTTTCACATACTCTGTAAAGAATAATACATGCGTTTGCCATAGTTTATCAAGATTTAAACTGTTGCTGCAACCAAAGCGAAACTTTACAGCGTCTGTGGTAACGTTATAGGCTTACATGCACTCTGTCTGTCGGTCTTTAAAGCTTGCTTATTCAGTCACTGGCTTGATTAGTTAGTAACTATGTTGTTATAAGTGATATTATATCAAGTGTGATTAGTTTTTGTTTTTTTTACTTCAAAAATAAATTTGATATATAAATTTGCACAATGAAGTTAATTTAATGTTAACTAGCACAATCATAATTTCATTTAAAATTAGTATTCGTATTAGTTTAACTCGGCTAAATTTCTAGTTTCTATTTCTACTTTTTGTACGACCTGTGCAGCTGTTACTTTAGTATATTTGATATACTACTATAGTTTGTATTTAAATTACATAAATATATATACATATATACACAGTTGATTGGTGAAGAACATAATGCAAGCGTGAACTGAGCATATGTATGAGTTTTTGTCTATGTTTATGATGAAGTTAAGCAATATCACACAAGTGCTGTTTTGTCCCAAATAGCACAAGGGGAATGTAATACTGAATCTATAGAGCTGTTTAATAAAAAAATAATATTTTTATATTTTATACACAATATTGTCTGCTAAACAAATATTTCCTATTAAAGCCACAGCAGAGCTGTTGTGCTTTGCCCAAGCAATACACAAATTCAAAAGTTGAACTAATCAGATGAACCAATGATTACTGAATCATTGGTTCATCTGATTAGTTCAACTTTTGGCCCTGTCATAAAGAATGAATAAATAATAATGATAATAAATCATATTTACATATTAATAGAAAAAAGCTGAAGAAATGAAATCCATTATCAGTAATACAAAAGAAAGTTATAGCTCAACCAAAAAAAAGGAAAAACAAAAAGAAAAAAACTTTCTAAAGCTAATTTTTAAAATATGTATTTCATGATTTTCTCATGTAAAACAATAATGAATTTAAATGATCATTTGTGGTTAATGTCTCAGCCAAATTCGATGTGTGATTAATTAGATGAATTAATTGCACTATAGTGTAATTCACTTGTTTACTGTATTTTTTTTTTTATCAATTGACAGCTCTAAATTTAATTTTAGTTGATGTTTAGTAAAACTGTTTTAATGTCTATTTAGATTTCAGTTAGTTTTCAAACATCAAGTTGTTTATATATCTTGTGCATTTCAGTTCAGAATATGCAGTTACCCCCTTTATTTAACATCTTTTATGTAAGTTAAGCCCACTTGCTCACTGTCCTTTTGAAGAATTCATCAGTTGATAATTCTCTAATGCGGAAACAATTGAGAGTTTAGCACAGCTTTTATAGCCCACATATCAGTAAACACAGGGCCACATTGGCTTGTCCATTCAGTCCTGTATGTAACATGCTAAAAGGGTCACACATATCTTAACGCCTCGTGTCATCTTTCCAGTGCCTGACGTCATTGTGTGGGCTCTGAGAATCCTAATCGACATCGTGTTTGAGCCTTGTCAATTTATGAACCATTAAATGTGACATTCACATTTGACTTAAGTCAATTGATGCATCTTAGAAATCTGATTGATAGTATAGTGTATACAGGAGCCCTTATACATTTTTATGCATCTTTGAAAGCAGATCCCTTAAAATGGAGTAATTTCATAATCTTATCTCTGTGGACAAGTTTCTTTCACCCTGTTGGCTTTGTGAAGCACTTTTGATTATTGTACATCATCTATAAGATTAGATTCAAGTCGATTTATGGAGTGATTGACATGTTTAATTTGTCGTAACACAGACCATGAGTGTATCGGCAGGTTAAAAGAAATATCTGGCCTACATGGATACACCTGCTTCAGTGGCCCCATGTTTGCATTTCATAGTCCATATGAAACCGTCTGCTTTGACTTATCGCTGAGCTGTCTCTCTGTAGGCTGAATGTACTTAACAGACAGGATGTTTCCTGGGCGTGTTGAACGAAGACATTCCTGTCCTATTGTTAAAATCCCAGCAGTTTTGATTATAAATGCATCCATCCAAACATCAAGGTTCTCTCATCGGATGCGTTGATCTCGCTTCGGCGTCCGTTTGTTGGTGAAAAGCCAGCCAAACTCCTGAACGGAGAGAGGCAGGCATGCAGGGTGTGTGTGTGTGCGGATTCGGACTTTGGCCCTGGAAGGGGTGCGTGTATTTATTGGCAGCTGGTAGAGCAGAACCATGAATCGTGATCTGGTAAGCACTGATTTCATTCTGCTTCGCTCTGTGTGATGGTTTGAACCCGGTTTGTAATTGTTCTTTCCGCTTTAAGCAAAGGCCTCACAGCCATTGTGAAAAATAAGTATTTTTGTTTTGTACAAGGATGGTTTAACACAAATTGTTTTTGCGCTGCTTTGTTGTACTTAGCTATATTTTAAACCATGGCAAAGAAGAGGGATTTTACACTCTTAGCTTAAAAGTTGTTTCTTTTATTTACATTTGAGCGTATTTGTAAGAAAAGTATTTCCCTTACACTTTTTAAGCGAGTTTTTAAATATCAATATTTCAAGGTAAAGCTGCATTACCCTGTTACATTTTTGTCAGATTGTCATTTAAGAGACTTTGTTGACCTTGACACACAATCATGAGGGTCTTCAGGGGTCCTTTTTTGAATGATCATTTATTGTCTGCATGTTTTTGCATGTCAGTTGCATCATTAAACTTTTTAGAGACAAAATTATAATTACAAAATAACTTTTCTAAGAAATAATACTTATATAATATAACTTAATAATATGAATTAATTAATTGGTAATTAATAATAGCAAATTGAGTTATTGTTTAAAGAATTTAAGTTAATTATGTAAAAAGTTTTTCTTCTTTATGATATAAATTCTAAACTTTACCTTTTACCCACCAAAAAATATTCAAATGAATTTTAATTAAAAAATAAAAATTACGCTTATCACAGAAAAGGTGTATTAAAGTTGCACTTTAATGTGTTTTGAGTAATCAGTAGATGCAAAAACAAAAAAAAAATGAAATGTCATGTCATTGACCTTTCACCAACAATGAGCAAATAGTCTTTATTTTTGCCAAGTAATCTTGACCCACATCCAAACTGGAGAGATTTATCCTTTGCACATGCTGCTTGGAAGACGTGCATTCTATCATGCTCTGAATCAATATTTCTTTCAAAAACAAACTCACACATGGTCTGAGGTCACAGATTAATCTTTATACTTCAGTTCGATTGTTTCTATCCGGTGGGTAGAGATTCTGCTTGGTCATCGGTAGTTGGCTGATGCAGTGGAAATTTCTACACAGATGTGTTTGCTTTACTTCTGTTGTCTTACGCAGTTTCGCAGCGAGTCCAAGGCTGGTTCTGAAATAATGATGGGTAAATCAGCCTGTGTTGGTTTGCTTCAGTCCTGTCAGCTGTGACTCTCCACAACAGGCCTCCTCCTCTTCAGCACGTAGGCTATGAGTGTGTTAGGAAATGCAAACCTTGCACTGCGAAAATCATGTTATTACCAAGTAGTTTGTCTAAACTTAGTAAAAATAAGATACATTTACTTGACAAGCCGAGGATATTCTTAAGACAGAATATACATTTTTGCATAGCCGTCTTGTGTTTGGACTCACTGAGGATTCCTCTTGTGCATTCATATGTTATTGTTAGACTCTTATTTTGTAATCTGCGCTCATCAATGGATATAACATCTGTTACGAACAAGGAGGTGTTGAATCCTATGCATGCTTTGCGATGTCTGTGTAGAATTGATTGTAGTTTGGAAGCGTCCGTGAGGTTTGGTTTTGCTGGTTAATGGCTCAGCCGGTCTCCATGGGCACATTTCCATTACAACAGAAACTGGCATCTCCTACACCTCACTTGGCTCTTGCTCGTTGTCATGAGGCTCAAGTCATGCGTATATGTGCCCACGTGAGTGTCTGAGTTTACACTGAATAAATATAGTAGCTTCAGCTTATCGCTCTCCGTCTCGCACCCTAATACACAATTACTGTAGGTACACACATGTAGTCACTCTTACAATCATGCGTACTGTGAACGGCTGGCTTCTTACAAGAGCGATAAGATAAATCGAAAAGAGATTCAATCAAGCAACCAATAGTGTCTTTTCTACTAAAAATAAAATAAAAATACATTGAAATAAAACTAAATTTTAAATATTTGAATATTTATTTACACACATTCATATATAAATAAAAATACATTAAATTAAATTAAAAGTATTTTTAAGTAAATTATATATTTAATTAAAAGTAAAAATAAATCAGCTTGAGATAGCTGCATATAGGATATAAAGATGAATCTAATAATAAATGGTGCTGTCAAACAATTAATCGTATCCAAAATAAACATTTTTGTTTGCATAATACATGCGTGTATTTATTATGTACATATAAATACAAACACATACAGTATATATATTTGAAACATTTACATGTCTATATATTCATATAATTAATATTATAAATAAATATATTTAATATATAAAAATAATGCATGCATGTGTGCGTATTTATATATACATAATAAATGTAGACAACACACACACACATATTATGTAAACAAAAGGTTTTTGTTTTGCATGTGATTATTTGTTTGACATTACTAGTATAAAAATGTATACATACCAAAATATGGATCTTTTTATTTAATATTTGTGTAAGCATGAGGTTATGTTAAATAAGTAAAATTTAAACATGTTTATATATTTTCGCTGGAAAACAAAACTCAAAAAAGGATTAAAGATTTGTTGATTTATTTTACTTAAATGGAATACAATCAATATACCATCACCTTTCTTTAGCCACTATCAGATGCACATAAACCTCAAATATTGATTTCTTAAATTATTTCTTTTAAATTTATTTCTTAAATTAGTGTGTGTGTGTGTGTGTGTGTGTGTGTGTATATATATATATATATATCATAAGATCATCTATCTTGTTTCAAGAATATTTAATGTAGTTTTGCTTCCCAAGTAAGTTTTATGCATGCATTAAAAAACAATATTACTATGATCTTTTTTTTCAGTGTAGTAATTAATATGCAGTTATTATGGCATTCTGTATGTTTCTCCAATAGGAACGCTTGTTGCTTCACTTGTCTGTGCACGTTGTGTCACAAGCACAATCAGGTGTGAGTCAGAAATGATTGTGGTGCAGTTCTGAGAGAGCGGACGGCTGCGAGCGTTGACCCGAAGGATCACGCTGAGCTCAGGTTTCAGGTTTCAGCTGTAACAGCTGGAGACAAACAGATGTGAACAGCCGGGTAAGTTTTTTGCTTTTCTGCGTCGGCCCAAACGAACACAGCAGAGAGATCAGGTACAGCTTTAGAAAGCTGGACGGCTTCCCCTCGCAGACAGAGCTGGAAACTGGGATTCTCTGCCAAGGGCTGATTTATGATGGCAGGATTATCTTGTCTACCGTCAGTAGTCAATGTTAGTGCTGATTTGGTCAGCTTTTTAGCATGGGCAGTGCTGCAAGATAGGAAAAGTGTTTCTTTCTTCTTTTAGATTGGCTGTTTGTCGCTTGAAGGTAAAGTGTAGTGTTTCTTCCAAAAAAGCTGTGCTCTGTTGCAGAAGGGCTTGAGTGCTGAGTCTGGCATTGGTTACCCTTCTCCATGTGACTGCTGTAAGAAATTAAAGGGTTGAGTGGAATGGCATTTGAACCGTTGTCCACAAGACCCCTTGAGCTGCCATAAAAATTCCCTCGAGAGTGTCTGAATCCATTTGAGTGGGTAATTCTTTTGTAGAGGATTTTTATCTCCTGCACGCACTTTGAGCGTCCGGCTAGTATGTGAGTGAATGATACTGTGATATCAAGCAAATGAAGAGCATCAAAATAACTGCCCTGCAACCCCCTTGAAACTACTTGGCAGCCGCATAACATGACCACTCACAATTTCTTTGAAACATGTATAAATTGAAACCAATTTGATTTTGCACTGACATATCTTTTACAACCAATCTTCAGATCACCTCAGTCGATGGAGCACTTTGTCTTTGGTCGGTCTCTTTAAGTTCACATGGCAGGACGAATGAGATCACATTCCTGTGATGAAACGGTCCAAAGCCTTTGAAACGCTCCCTTCATGTCTAAATAAAACCCTGCCATATCTGTGCCTGGGGTTTCCTTGGCAACCCCCCCTTGAACATGTTACTTATGCCACTTGTTTAGCGTTGCTCTGAATGGAACTTCTTCTAGTCACTGTTTCACAGAGCACGGGCTGCAGTTTGCATACCAAGTAGATACTGAGTCTCCTTTTTTATCATCATAATCAAACAGTGCTGTTTACATTTAAAAAAAAAAATAAAATTAGTAATAAATCCAATAAAAACCATTCAAATAAATTACTTTAAAAATAATAATAATAAAATTAAATAACTCATTCTATTTATTTTTTGCACTAATATGTTTTTTTTAAGTATACTACATAGAAAATAGTATAATATACAGAAAATCTGTATCATTTTTAAAAATAAAATAACTATCTTTTTTATTTTAATATGCGTGATAAGTCAATACTAAACTATGGAAAATGATTTATTTATAAATATATATGTATATGTATATGTATTTATATATAATTTTTTTTGTCTGCCTTTAAACCCAGTGCGTATTGTGTCTTGTAGTCTTTTAAAAGATGAAGCTTTTTCTTGACTTAAACTTCACTTTTCTTGCAATTGTTTGTCTTTGCAGACTGATGAATGATTCAAAGCTTGCCGTGGTCCAGCACCATGGTAGACATGCCGAGTCTTTACAGTCCCTTGTCCCCGCTGGGCGATCCAATTCTAGACAGCCCTCTGTGTGGAGAGCTCATTGGTAACATGGAGGTGCTGGAGGACATCTCTCAGTCCCTCAGTGACGATACCTTCAACTCCTTCCACGTGCTGGACTACCAGAGCAACAACACAGCAGCCGACAGCTCAACTAGCTTAGGTAGAGCATACGGACACATACAAACAATCCTAACCAATTAGACCTTAAAAAAATAAAAAAATTAACACTCATCTTTAAAGGTAAAGAATTAAACCCAAGTTGATACACACTTGTCCGTTTTAGCTCACAATTAGTTCCTGTATATTGTATTGTTTTATATTATACAAACTGTAAAAATTACATGGATGTGTTTGTCTTGTAGATGTCTTAACACCAGCATCTAGTCCATCCTCAGAAGTGTTTGGATCCAGCACGGTTCAGGACGAGAACTCCTCTGGTTCTCTGGCCCTCGAGTGCCGTGTCTGTGCCGACCGAGCTTCTGGTTTCCACTACGGAGTGCACGCCTGCGAAGGGTGCAAGGTAAGCGCGCACGCAATGCCCACAGTGGAAAATTCTCACATGAGTCAATACTGCTTGGCATTAGCGCAGACACTGTGTTACGCTTTCAAAACCACAAACCTATCCGGGACAGAAAACACTTGAGCGCACACAGCAGGGTCACATGAGTTTCTGTAGTATTTGCATAGCTGCTTTTGCAAAAAGACTGAGAGTCCCCCCGAGGCTTGTTCTCCCTTCGTACATGTGAGGCGAAGCGTGTACAAGAGCTGTTGCTTCATGCGGTGCATGTCAAATTCATCAGTGGGACAGCACACAACACACCCCAGCTGACTCGAGCCTGGGTCACGGCCGTTCTCGATCCCTTAAAGTTAACTACTACCAGCCCAGTTATTGCCATGTGTTTTTCTCTAGCAAGAGCAGACTTTGACCGTTGGCACCCCTTAGGGTGCAATTAAGCCAGGACCATTACAACGAGGTTTACTGCCGATGCGGTTTACCACTCTTTCACACTCTACTTTGGTGAGACTAATTAAAATATGCTTTACAAATAATTGTTTTATTTGATAGTGTTAGTTAAGCTTGTTCCAAAATTAAATGCTAATTAATAACTATGTCAGAGGATTTAAAGAAACACTACGAGTATTGCCGTGGACCGACTTATGTTAATTATTCAGTTCAGGTCACTGGTTTTAAGCTTCATGTGCCTCTGGTTTAACTAAATCGTTAGTTAGTTATTTATATAGTGTGACATTTACACCGTGTCCTAAGTATTAACGATATCATAAAGCAACAAGCACTAAAATCGATGCTCTGTATGAGGCCTGTAGCTCCAACCACATTTAAATTTTATGTATCTAAAACGTGTCTATTCAAATGTATTCTGAGAAATATGAGGTGTGTAATATACCTAAAAAAAAACAAAACAATCATCTTTGGAGCGGTCACTTGGCTGACAAGAGTACACAATTCAAAATCCGCCATCTTTGCTGATGGGTGCTCATGTTGTTTTAAACACCATGTAAAAGTCTATGTAAAACCTTGGCCACTGTAAGTGATACAACATAATTTGTTTATTCTCACAATGCGTTCACTATGAAATAGATCAGTAAAACCCTACTCGTGATTTTATTAAGCTTGCATGTGTTGCAAAAGGCAGTTGCCCACAAGTAGCTAAATGTAACTCTTGCTATATGTTGTAACTTAACACTTTTACATTTTGCCTAGGTTTATGACTTGAGTTAAAATGGAAATTTTATACATTAATCCAAAGTTTTGTCGTGAAACTCTTGATGGCGTAGGGCGATTTCTAATTTAGTCTGACATACAGCAGCAGAATACGGTATTTGGGCCTGAATTTTCTTTACAGGTACGAGTCTTGAATTGTCTCGTTCAGTGAGTTTTGTTTTAGCTTATAATAAAATAAAGAACAGACAAAAGAGACATCCGTCAAACTGTACTAAACCGCTATCGACAGAGGCATCGTTATGTATTTCTGCTATTTAAATCCCCCCTACTAAGCAACCTAATGTTTGGGTTGCCTCTTTTAAATTTGGGTGGAGAGTGGAGCATTTGAATCATGTGGCACATCCAGAACACAAAACTGATTGGAGCGGCTCTAGTGGAAAACCTATGGAACAACACTTTAAGATGACACACAGGTAATTTATTTCTCCTTTACAGTGAGTAAAGCACACATGAAAAGACTAGGGCTGGATCTTGTTCAAAAAAATGTTGATACCCAGTGGCGGTTCTACATGGAATTACTCCCTGGGCGAGACCCCCCTCTTGGCGCACCCCCCAACCCCCAACATAAACACACATAACATCACTAATACAAAAACCCAACTGTCTTGCTTAAATGACACAAAAATAAGTAAACTCTAAAGAAATACCCATAATGCACCCGGCTGCTAACACCGACTGCCGGGTCATTACAGTATTCTAAATTGATTCTCAGTTATTGAAATGACTAGACTAATCATTATGTTTCATGTTTTATACCTGATTATATTCTACTGCAAATATGTATTGGTGTTGTATTGTTGTTTATGAAGGATTATATTAATAAAAAATAAAAAAAACACCCACACACAAACACACTGTTCCTAAAGCCATGATAAGCTGTGTGTGTTGCAAATGACCAATCACAAAAGCGGTCTGTCATTTGATCCCAGCCTTTAAAGTCTAAAAGGTAAATTTGATGAGCGAGCAGGGGTTGAACAGCTGAGAGGTGCGTGTAAGCCCTGCTTAGCGGTATTCTTGCGAGAGTGCATTTATGCACGCGTATAGTGACGTGTGCTCTCGCGGGAGAGAATGGTTTACCGCGCGCATCTTGTGCGCTAGATTTCAAACTAGGCTAGTTGAACACCATAGTCACAGGTAGGCTATGATAGATAATAGGAAACCGCTTAGGGGCGCAGGTGATTTCTTTCCCCAATTAGTGCTTGTGCCGCCCCCCACGTGACATGAAAAAATGCCTCCCCGGGCGACTGCCCCGTACGCCCATGCCTAAAACTGCCACTGTCGATACTGATACCTTGAGTTTGATACCGGTTCCTGAACGATACCTTTTTTCGATTTAATGAAATCAGTTTTCAAAAATGTACACGATCTCAAAAAACATTTATTTTCAGCTTGTTGACATTCACACAGACTCAAAACCTCATCTCCTGAGCCACTGCATGGAAAACAAATCTATCCAACACAATGTGTCAAATTAGTTTTAATAAAGTTCAAACAGTTTTCCGTTTACACATGTGTTATGCTACCTTTACACTAGTGCGTTATTATTTATTCTTACAATAGCCTTATTTTTTCCCCTCTGAAAATGTTGCGTATTGAAATTTTTTTAAGGCATAAAACATTTGTCTTTTAATGAATGAAGATTTCCTTTTATTGTTGGAAAATAAAGGGGATTTAATATTACAGTTTAAAACACTGAAGAAATACTGTTTTAATCATTTTTGTAGTAGCCTATTATGTGCAATCTACTGAACAATAGTAATATATTTCTGCTGCCATATCCAAACCGAACTTTTATTTTGACGGCTTGCCATTAATACCTGTACAGTTCTGTGTGTACATGATATGACGATAGATTTAATAAAATGAAAGGATCAAATGCTCTTGAACTAACCCTCTGAGCAGTTCTTGAGATGTTATTCATGTAGCCTACTGTATTTATGTCCTCATTTAGTGAGACGCAAGACATTAATGTCACCGGAAGCGTCACGCGCAGGTCAGTATGCTAGTAAACAAAACTGCGTGTCTGCACCACACATTAACACAAAAAATATTTAAATATTGACAAACACTATTGAAAGCGGGAGTGTGCTCACTGTGTGTGTGGCACGCGCACGTTTATGTGTTGTGTGTGTGTGTGTGTGTGTGGCTGAACAGAGAGCGCAACTTAATGTAGAGACAGAACTGATGTGCAGTGGTGTAAATGATATAAATAACATAAGGCTATTTTACATACGTCTGGTCAAACACACTGGCTAGTGCTGCAGTCTTATTGGCTCACTGACGCTGATGAGAGTAACCCCTTTAGATATCAAAATTGGGTACCGAACGACGAGACGTTTTTCGATATTTGGTTGTATTGAGGCAATTCGGTCAGTACCTAAAAAGTATCAAACTCAATACCCAACCCTAGAAAAGACGCGTTTTTGTCAGCTCTCTCTTGCAGTATATGACGGCACAGACAACTGTCCTGTCCTGTCCTGTTCCCTTCACACAGCCCGCGTTACGAAAATTCACACCTGTAAATAACCAAACTGTGTGTGAACGTAACCGTATTAAGGACTCAAATACAGGATTGACAACCATATTCTGCTGCTGTGTGAACATGGCCGTAATAGCATAGTTGACATGGAGCAGCTGATTGGTTTCTTTTCACATCAGCAGTCAATGAAATTGCTGCTCAGCTTTCAAACACTCGACTAGTGCTTGCAGCACTCATCAGAAACCCTCCACTTCCCCAGCTCCACCTCCTTAGATCTGCTACAGGGTGATTTATGTTTATACATTGGAAAAACACTTTTTCCTTTTTTGACATAATGTTTGGATGCTTGTGCTCCGGAATCATCTGTCGTCGCTAAGGAAACAAGGCACGTTGCACCGCGTCCCCGTTGCGAACACGTCAATTCCATTATGAAAGCGCAAACCGCTCTGCTATTTGAAGTAACAAACTCGAGTTGTTCATTGTGATTTGTTAATATTCAGAAACTTGATATATTTATATAGTTTCACCTAGTTGTTTAGTAATTTATGTGCTTAAAAAAGCAATTCCACGTGACAGTTTTCTTTTGAGATAAATCTGGAAGAACGAATGAGTCATTTGCAGCATGCAAATATATTTTAAACTTCACTTCCTAAAGTTTTTGAGAGCAGTAGGAAATAATGCATCTGCAGCATGGAAGGTGTGTCTGTCCTTGGTTGTTATTTAGGGGCTGTACTGTGATGAGCCGTTTCCTCAGTCCGGCTTTATCGTATGGTATGTTCGGTGCGTAGAGATGCGTCATCGCTTCTGTTTTTAGCACTGGGACAGTCTGTCATGAGACCGAGCTCTCGTCTGATACCCGTTTCCATTGTCAGGCACGTGTTCCGCTTTTCCCAGTTAAATAATTCGCCTGGAGGGACAGAGAAGATCTGTGCTGTAACCGTGACCCTTACTACACATACCAAGACCCGTCAACACAGCGTATGTTCTGATGAAGTTGTGTGGGAAGGCTCTTCAAAGCTCTGAAAGCCCTTCATTCACTGCACCAACATGATCATTCTTGCTTTTTTATTTGATTTTATCTGAACGATAAACAGCAATAATCTCAGTGTACCTTTCCCCAAGCGTCCAACGCAAGACCTCAGTAAACAGATTTTTGGCATCTGGTTATGCATGATTCTCTTTTGCTTTGATGACTGTAAGTATGTTTCTCTGAAGACCATTTCTCAAAAGGTATAGTTTTTTAATTTATTAGCATTTACTAACCAAACACAGATATGCTTCTATAAGTTGTAACACTTTTGCGCGAGCTGCATTGATGTTAGCCGTACATCAGTGTTTGTTCATAGATAAGCTGTGTTCTTTAGAAATAAATATTGTTATCTTGTGAATCAGCCGCCTTATCACATGTGCAATTAGCGCTGGGTTTATCGTGGTCATTTTTATTACCGTCTTGGTTCTGCTCTGTTTTGAAAATTAAGGACTGAAGTTGTTATACAACCAATTCCAATTGCAAACATCAATATATTACAAAGCGGTGCAAGAACAAGTCAACGTTTAATTTTGCATCATATCAATTCTGACTAAACTTAATGAAACTGATTAAACTTAATAAGTCTTAAACATAAAGTTAAGATTTTTGATGAGGCCATTGGCCGATATTTGTTTTTTGAATTAGTTTGATAAATCTGTCATAATACAAGACATCTTGCTTTTTTTAGGTTCATATTTTGGTTTTGGAGTCCCAAGCAACAGGCTCCCAAAAGATGACTCCCAAACGATTCGTTCAACAAATCTAACCCCTCCGTCGATTGGTCAATTTATTTCAAAGAAGTGTTTGTGAGCATTTAACGCTACAAAAGCAGCAGCAAATGGCAGAATAAATGAGCATTTTCATTCAGACCAATGCGAAAAAAAGTGAGAGGACAGTATGCTAATATTTAGTGTTGACATGAACATAAAAAGGCTTGGAACTCATTTTAAAAAGACTCATTTCAATGATTTAGATTTGACTCTGTTAACTTTATACACAGAGAACTTTTATATGTAAAACTTTGCAGGATGTTTTTATTCACTTGGAGCTGCGTGAAAGGTCATTTTCAAAAATTCATAATCGGGCCATTAAACATCCCTCTTTTTTTTTTTTTATCATGTCAACTAACATTACATGTTGTTGTTTTTTATGAATTTTCCACAGGGGTTCTTCAGGAGAACCATTCGACTCAAACTGGAGTATGACAAGTGTGAACGCAAGTGCAAGATCCAGAAAAAGAACCGCAACAAATGTCAATACTGCCGTTTCCGCAAGTGCCTTGCCGTGGGCATGTCCCACAATGGTAAGAGCTTCACAAAGAGCGTATCTCTATGACATAGATTATAAAGAATCAGTTTATGGCTCGATGATTTAGAACGTTTAATTGCTTTATCTGTAATCAAGATGGCGTTCCGGTTTATGACAATAATAATTTGTAACATAGTTATTTAGTTCTATAATTAAAGGTCAGGACAATTAGATTATAATCAAAACAGAGAACAACAACCTTTACACGCTTTTCAACATCATGAGGTAGCACAAATCCACACCTTCCAGGTGCTAGAAGCGGGATGACCGGAGATGAACCAGGCGACACATAAGATATTGCCATCCCCTTCTCTCACGAGACTTTGACCCAAACCAAGGATAGCTTCTTCTGTTAGCTGCTGTTAGCACAATCCGTTCAGAGACAGATCTGTATCATATCACGCCATACAACCCCCCCCCACCCCCACCGTCGTCTGCCCTTTGTCCCCGTACTGATGAAGTGGCAGCAGTGCGATGACCTAAAGTACTACCGTAGAACTTTTTTTTGTGTATAAACTGGGGCTGACAATTCAATACGTTAATGTACCGTGATTAATTATTAAAAGAATAACGCAACCATATAAACGTAATTAATGCCTCCTGACCCAAATTTTTGGGGGATTTTCGTATAATCCAAGCAATTCAAGTGTGAATCTACACACAGACCAGCAATTAAAGTGTTTGTTTTTGGCATTCTTGTATTTTATCTGCAGTATTGTGTTTTAATCAGACATGTTGACAATGCAGTTTCAGGACAGCAGACTGTAGACCGTTAGTCCAGGATGTGGAAATAAAACAAACATTGAATTATTTAAATCAGTTATTTAAGTAACTATTTAATTATTACAGGAATGTTATGTATTTAATGTAACATTTGACATAACAAATGTTTTTTTCCAAAGCAACAGAAAAAAAGGAATGGAAACACTGCTTTAAAAGCCAACAATAATCAGCATGCAAGGTTTATAAGAAAAGTAGATTAGGAAGGAAAAGAGAGGATGAAAATGCAGGGGGGAAAAGCAGAAATATATATGAAGTGTGATTATTGCTTGCACAGGGAGTCTGACAACAGCCAGTGCTCCTCACAGAGATGAGAATGCTTTCAAAAATAGATTGAAAAGAAATAGATTGCAGGTAGGTTTTTTTTCTTCAACTTGGAGACGTTGCCACAGTTCTTCTGGATTGAGTCTGTCTCAGTTTGTTCTGTATCTTCATGTGATTCCAGACAGACTGGATGACGATCAGATCAGATCTCTGTGTGGAGCACTGGCTGTTGTCAGACAATAATCTCACTGCATTATTACAATGAATGACAAAAATAATGTTTAGAAATGTAAACTGATATTTCCAACTGACACACTACTGCAAAAGATAGAAATAACCCACTTACAATGATTTTTTGTTGGTAAAAATACTAGTGGCCTAAGACGTTTGCACAGTACTGTATATGTATGTAAAACCCCGCTTTTCTAGGGTGTTTCCAGACTTATAGAAAGGCTGTCTTTTTTTGTTTTGTTTGTGTAACAAAATATTTATATTAGGGCTGATAAAAAAAAATGATGTACGTGTTTGTATTCAGTTGTAGCATGCACGAGTTTGCATTTGGTTTCATTGGTACTCTGTGTGCGTCTGTTTCTCTTATAGCTATCCGTTTTGGACGGATACCCCAATCTGAGAAGCAGAGGCTGAAAGCAGAGCAGGACGTCAGCGGGAAAGAGCAGCATGAGTCCCAGAAGACGGACACAAAGAGTCTGGCCAGGCAGATGCACGAAGCCTACCTCAAACACTTCCACATGAACAAAGCCAAAGCACGCGTGTTTCTTACGGGCAAGACCAGCACTCCGGTGAGCGACTGCTGTGTTAAGGAACGGCTCACTCGTTATTAACTTTTTAGCTGAGGCGCTAAACACCGTCCGTTATAGCAGAGAGTTCCCAAATGTTTGTGGTCATTTTTTTTCCAATAACGCGTGCATCGTTAAACCTGTATGGTTTAAAACCTGCAGACCATAAAGAGGATATTTTGAAGAATTTTGCTAATTAACGGTTTTGGTTCCTATTGAATTCCAATGTATTTTTTTTGTCTATTTGAAGGAAGTCAATGGAAACTGAAGCTATGTATATATCAGCATTCTTCAAAATGTGTTCTTTTGTGTTCAACAGAAGAAAGAAATATCTACATGTTTTAAGATGCATGGAAGTGAGTAAACGATGAGATTTTTTGGGGCGAATTACCCCTTGAAGTTACATTTTTTAAGAATGATCTTGTGCTCACCAAGCATGAGTTTATTTGCAGCAAAAGCAGTAATGTGAAAATGAGTACTACTTAAGATAACCATTTTCTATTTGTATATATTTTAAAATGTAATTTATTCCTGTGATCAAAGCAAATATTTTTAGCATCGTTACAACAGTGGATCACACGATCCTTTAAAAACATTCTAATGTTCTAACATTCTAACTGAAGTAATAATCACAGGACTAAAAAAAATTGGAAGTAGTAGAAAAAATTCTAAATGTTACTGCATTGCACTCTTTTGAGTGTCAGTGTACTTTTTTTAAAAAAATAGTTACTTAACGAGACTAACGAGCTATTTAGCGGTGTTTGAGCGGAACGCATGTTCTGAACGCACAGCTGTTGTCTGACTGTCCTCTCTCTGTCCTTCATCGAAGCCCTTCGTCATCCACGACATGGACACTCTCCAGCACGCCGAGCGGAAACTACTCACCCAGCTGCTGGGAAACGTAGTGTCCGGAGACGCCTCCTCTCTGCGGGAGAGAGAAGTGGAGGCCCGGCTCTTCCTGTTCTGCCAGTACGCCTCAGTGGCGACGGTGACGGAGCTGACGGAGTTCGCCAAGGCCGTGCCCGGCTTTGCCACCCTGGACCTCAACGACCAGGTGACTCTGCTGAAGTACGGCGTGTACGAGGCGCTCTTCGCTCTGCTGGCCTCCTGCATGAACAAAGACGGGCTGCTGGTGGCTCGCGGCGGAGGCTTCATCACCCGAGAATTTCTGAAGAGCCTGCGCAAGCCCTTCAGCGACATGATGGAACCAAAGTTTCAGTTCGCCATGAGGTTCAACGCCCTAGAGCTCGACGACAGCGACCTGGCTCTGTTTGTGGCCGCCATCATCTGCTGCGGAGGTGAGATGCAGAGAGAGCAAAACATTCGGAAGGCATTATGTAATTGAAACGCCACTTAACGGCGACTGGCAGCTTTTAAAAATTGGCTGTACTCAGGAATGAAATACTTGACATGAAATTGATATGTCACACGGTTACGCGCTGTACTCTGACCCGAGCCGGGATGTTGAAACCAGGGGCCAGGGGTCATGAAGGGCTGCTAAAGAAGAGGTGTTACTTGACCAAATTGAAATTTTAGAGCCTATCAAAGTGTATTTTAAAGAAAGTATTTATCGTATCTTTTTAAAAAAGTTATGTCAAGGTATTTCTTAAGTACGGGCAAACAAACCTATTTATTTATTTATTTATTTATTGATGGATGGATGGATGGATGGAGAAATGCTACGTTCATACATATAGTATCATTAATGTAATAGAAGGCGTCATGTCGTTAAAAACCCACAAGGTAAAAAAAAAAAACCACATTGAGGTTTTTTTTTTTATGAAATCTCAGAGCTTTTTGATCCTTTATAGAAAGAAATGTAAATAAGCACATTGTTAAAATAGTCCACGTGACCTCAGCTTTTCGACTGCAAGTTTGTAAGCTACAATAATAGTTTTTGTGCACCAAAAAAAAGAGAAGAAATTGCTGAATGAGGTATTCTTGTAGATTCATAAAATAACAGTTGGACCACTGATGTCACATGGACTATTTTAACAATGTCCTTACCTTTCTGGGCCTCGAATGTGTCAGTTGCGTTGCTGGCTATAGAGCAGGGGTGTCAAACTCAGTTCCTGGAGGGCCGGAGCCCTGCAGAGTTTAGATGCAACCCAGTTTACCTCACTGTAAAATGGCTCCGGCCCTCCAGGAACTGAGTTTGACACCCCTGCTATAGAG